>DWON01002002.1:0-22124 GCA_018251015.1 Phocides pigmalion okeechobee
ACTAATGATGCAATTGTGATAAAACTTTATATTTATACTAGTTATGAGTCACTTAACACGTACAACCCTTAATGAGCTCGCTATCCCCCCTCCAACCCCGCCATTCCGCGGACTAAAAACGCACCCTCGTACGCAGGTTAAATTTATTAGTATGCTTGGATAAAATGTTTAACACATTTATGCAAAAATTTCCGAATGTCAAAGATTCTCGGTTTCGAAAGTATTTTTTTTACGTTTTTACAATACGTTAAAAATGTAATTATTTGAACTACCTTATGAACTCAGAGAAAATAGGAATTCGTTATTTTTTCCCACCTATCTGGTACGTGTGAATGAAAATTGAAATTCGATTAAGGAGCGAGAAACATTACTGATAATATAATCAGTAATGTTTCTCGCTCTTTAATCGTTTGTAGTGATTAGCTAAACACGTACCTAAGAGACGAATAAGGCCACACTAGAGTTAAACGAAAGGTCCCTGGATACATTGTTTCGTACTTACTCCACGCTCCTAATTATTAACGGGTTTCCTTCGGAACTTTCCACAGAACATACGTGGCGTTATTCGAAGCGTGACCGATTGATATCATTACCGCTTTTGAGCGGTTGATGTAATGTCGTTATTGTAATTCTGAAAAGGAACAAGGTTTGAGTCAATGTTCGTCGTTCACATTGTTTTGTAAAGCAACTGGTTCCTTTTGAACTCTAGTGACTCGGGATTACGGTTGGTATACTTTTATATATTTTTGTTATATACTCGTACATAAATACATGCCAAATGCCAAAATTTCAAATAGTCACGCTAAAAAAAACTCAGCAGTTTCAGTAGGAAAATACTGATTTCGCGCTTACATCACTTTTTTTGATACACTCAATACCATCTCAACAATACACTCGATACTATCAATGAAAACTAAACATTGTTGAGGTCTCTTCTTCCGAAAAGACGTATTATGAGTCAAAATCATTGGAAGCTGCCAACACATATGTTTTAACAACTTTGATATTGCAAAGGCCCATAGGCAATGGTGACCATTCTCTATCAGAAGGCCTATTTGCCTTAAGTAATAATATGTTAATTAAATAAAAAATACGCTTTCTACATTCATAGCCCCCTACTAGAATTGACTGTATCACTGTTAAAATACACTAACACCCAAACCTATAATTGAAAACCTATAACAGGATCGTAATATAGCAACTCGGGCTCGTAAATCGAGATGCGATTAAGAAAGAATCATTCATATTTTCAGACCGTGTGTTTTCATTGAGACTGCGAATTAGCCCCATAACTAATCCTTTTAACTCCTGGTCCATTGTTGAAACTTCGCAGCCTTGTGAAGTTGCCGATCCGGTAATTGCGATGTCTATTATACGTAATGGCGTTCAGCTGAAAGATAACAACAACGTGCGCCATGTCACCGCATAATTTAATAATGGATGTGTGAAATGGATGGTCTAGAGACTCATGTACTCAACTTACTTGATTTTACCTACAATAAACTATTAAAAACGATATTAGTTTGTTGCAAACACTGTGACTTTTCTCAAAGGTGGTGAAACAACAACTCTACCGAGAAAATAACACAATCGCACTTATAATTCGCTACAAAGCAGTACTTGTATTTCGTTTGGAGAAGTGCGGTCGCTGACTACACTTACAAACGAGGCAATCATCTCACTCCTAAAGAGCGGCGACGCAACTATGTACGACATCAGGTAGAACTTAATTCCTACTTGAGGTTAATCAATGGGAGCAAGAAATCATTTAATATCCGATGGCCTGCACACTCATTTACTACTATTCCAACATAAAAAATATCAAAGTTAGATGAGATCATTTAATCAGAGTGCTTAACATGTTCCCTGCGGCGTACAACACTGCGCGGCGCAACGCGCAGTACAACTTTGTGGATTACGGGCAAACAAAAGTGCTGCGCTTACATCGGCGCTACAAGACTGGGGGCGGATATTACGTACTCGTAGATGATACACAGATGCTAAAAAATACAATATTTCAGTAATTTGTCGGCGTATCTTCAGTCTAATCAAATAAGCTCCATTTTGTGCCGCCTCCCGCAACAGTGACCTGATTATATATATGAGCAGTCAAAAAGTTTAAAGAGGGATATAGAAAAAATACAAAAAATAGGAAGTATATGAGATACAGGAAAGTAAACGTGAAGTTATAAAATAAAACACCTTGCTGATGTCCGGAAAATTAAAACAAAGATGGAGGAAAATGGAATAATATTATTGTGGACAAACACTACAGCATACTTAGACCATCCTAAGCAAGTATTTGCGGTGTAAAATTGCGTACGCCAGCTTGTTTCTGTTCCCATTACATAACGAAGGGCCAAAACTAATAAGGGTCCGAACAATCCGGATGTTAATCAAAACTATGTGAAAACCAACGGCGCGGAAGTGCGAAGCCTTTGAAAATTTTCGCCGAACAACAAAGTTCCCGGATGTGATGTGTTTGAAAGGAAGCGCTAAGGAAGGAATAACGTGTGACCTAGTTACTTTAACAACTGCCTACACTTGACATTAATTGAACTAGATGAAGCGTGACGTCAACTTTATATAATTATTTTTACTGTCTCTAAGTTGACTCAGTCTGACTATATATTAAACGAAAATTGTCCATAATATTTCTGATTGTTTAGTAGCATAATGGTGAATAAATCTGTCTTCTCAAACTGATATTGAGTCCCAAGATTCGAAAGAATAAAATTTTTCTGAGATGTAGAAGAGGACTATGTTGAAACTGCTTTAAATAAATAATTGTAGAGTATTGTAGTAAAGAAATTGTTGCTGTTATTTTCACCACATTGTTGATCTAACCATTTCTGACTTACCTGTCAAAATTGTTATTGTTGGCTCACAGAAGGAATTCTCCTATACTGGATTTCATTGAGTAAAGTAGTTTCGTGTGGGCGGCGACATTATGACACTATACTTCATTATCTCCGTATGATTCTTCAGCTAAAATTGCATCGAGGTGTGGTGTGTGGGAGTTTCTCGCTAACCTAATAATAATTGAATGCAACTCTTGACAGATATTTGAAAGCCGTGTTAAAACGTTAATACCTATTGCCACTTGCAGTAATGGGCTTAGATAGGCCCACACTGCTGGTACATTATGTTTTATTGAATAATTTACGAATTGTGGATATTTCAACGCGTTTCTGTTGGTTTCATTAAATGGAAGTATCCATTAAATATCTGTTAATTTCATTTAAATTGCTTCAGTTTAATGATAGAAGTAAAATTTATCTTAGTCTTTAAAAAAAAATATGTAAATTGAATATGACCTTACTTACTTATGAACTTACTTTCAACAAGAAGATAAAGGAAAAAATCGATGTTGGAAAAAAGAGCGGAAACAGATAAAATCCACTTCGGTTAAAAGCCATTCTAAATTTAGTTTAGTTTGTTCTTAGTTAATCGATATCGATACGGATAAACCCAATGTCTCTACAGCTATTTCCATAATAGAACATGACCGCTTAATCTTCGGAGTGAAGACAAATTCAAGATATTACGAAACCGAATGGAGCTATCAATCGGAGAGTATTTGTAATGACATTATATGAAAGGATGTCTCACAATTTATCATCGTTATATCAAAAGATTTTAAGCACTATAATTAACATTATGATTAACCAGCTGCCTGTTTTTTTTAAAAGATGTACGTAAGATCCATTTCAAGAAATGGTTTTAGGAAAGGATCTTCATTAAGATAGTGTCTCGAATTCGATTCAATTAACTCCTGTTAATGTAAAACACACCAAACCTCTCGGGAGTCGCTGAACTGTAACGACAAACAAAGCAAGTCAACCATGTTCTCTGTTTATTTTTCCGCTATCGATTTCAGTATGTCTCTGACGATCTTCATTAAACGAACCTTATTAGTAGTGTTTGCGTACTGAAGAGCGGTGCGTGAACGTTATATGGAATCAAGCTGTTTTACATTCAGCTCTACCCAATCTACACCATATGCCTATAAGTATAAGGCCTATGTTAATTTATTTGGCACAACGTCAACTAAAAGCTTTCAAAGGTGGCAGGTCAACTCTAATTGAATGTTTGTTCACCGATGGCGTCCTCACAAACCCTAGGATTTTACGACATGCAAATCCAAGTATGATGCAAGAAAAAATAATCCCTGCTACCGTATAAATAAAGCGGCTATTCGCCGGCATGAATGGTGGAAAAATCATTAGGAGGGAACAAATTGAGTTGGAACATTTGGAGACGAGCTTTTTTGGACATTTACTGCGATTCGTATGAATCGTGGAACCGTTTTTTAATGGAAAATTTGCTCCATCCATCCAAATTTAACAGAGAAATGGAAATTGAGATAGCTTCATAAATTATGAAATGATTCTCTTTCTACATAAATTTAATGAATTTTACATTCATGATTAAGATCAATTTCGCATCAACAATAAAACAGAAAAGTAATATCCTTTCGAATATAATTCTTGTAGAAACTATAAGAACAAATACCTTCGGAACCCCCAGTAAATGAATCAGGGGAACTGAATTAAAAGCCATTGAAAGAACAAATGGAGGTAATACATTTGGTGCGGTCTCAAAGAATGCAAACAGAGTCGTTCCCGGGACGAGTCCCAGCGGACATGTACACCATTTGTGCGGAGATACGTCGAAGTCTGATAATTTTATGGACTAGTGAATAGAATTTGTACTTACAGTGACATAAATCGTTAACAATTTAATTTATTTTTCTATATTAGTGTTTTTTAATAGATTTGTATTGTTTGAAATGTACTTTATATTTTATAATTGACATAATTTGTGACTTTTTTTTTAATATTGACATTTTGATTTTGAAGCTGATACTATTGATGTGAGCGATGATTATACTTATATATTTTTAATGGCTTTGTAAAGTTTAAAAGGTATTTTATAATTGACATTTGATCTCGACACATACGTATATGCACTGTATTCTTTTTGTGTGTACCTTTTGTCTCACTAAATGTTTGTATTAAATTGAATTGAATTAAGTTTGACCTCTTAAATTATTCCTGTACTATACTATGCTTGTAATTTGTTTAGCATGATGCTAGGAACCATGCAGTTTGCAGCTATAACTCACCTAGTTCTATTGTTCACTGTACAGCTATATTTATTGTTCGTGTTGGTGTACACTTTGTTGGTGCAACAAATAAATAAATAAGTTAATTAATTAGTTAATAGATAAATAAACAATATATCAAAAATAAAATTTGTAACGAGTAAACATTGCGTGTATTTTATGATATTGAAATAGGCGACCAGACTGCTGAAAAGAAAATTTTATGGATTTTTGTATAGTACTGTAGCTTGCCTCACGGGATGACATTTTGAAAATAACATGGAAGGGAACAAGGAAGGACGAAATAAAGAATACAATAATAATACTAGAAATGGTACAGTTGTAATCAGTTCTTCTACGCAGTTTCAAACAAAATCACCTTAATTCGCGAATGTGTAAAAAATTGTGTACAAACTTTCAGATATAGACTTAGACGTATAGTACAGGTTTACGCTTACTTCAACGTAGTAAGTTTTTATCTGCGTTTATGTAGATTCCAGTGAACGGAAATAGTTCATGTTTGCTTGACATGAGGGTGCTTCTGGTATTTACTTTGAATATGCCCTCACCTTTAAAGCGGTTTTCACATTGCGGAAGAGTTGGCGATGAGTCATCGTATATTACTTTATTTCTACATCTGTTATTTAGTACTGCTGTTATTGCCTTATTAATTTCCTGTTACCGCTGTTTCTGATTCGAATACTGTGGTAAGATATATTACGAGCTGACTAGACTTCGCTCGCGTGTTACAAAATAAATAAGCACTAGTCAATCCATATAAAATTAAATGTGGATCTTATATGCACTGCATATACATATTTTAAATGAGTATGAATAACAATTATCGCTTAATATTATTTTAATGTCATATTTACCAATTGAATTTCTAATTGTGACTTTTACGTTTTCAAACTCTCCTTTGCTTATAATTATTAATTATAAAATTAATAAATTATAATCGAATGTCGAGTACTAAGCAACCATTATTTTTTTTAACTACAACCTCGTTTTTCGTCTACCGTCGGTGGTTAACCTAGTCGGTAATACACCTGAGATGAGCTAGGTCAAGACTCATGACTCTTAGAAAGTTGTGTTAGCTATGCTAACTGCTAGTCGTTGTCAAGTGTTTGGAATGCAAAGCTTTTGTCTTAACATGTCAATTGTTTGTGAATGTCAGTTTTGTTGACTGCAGCGTCGTGAGTTACGTGAACTTTACTTATAATGTCACATAAATAATTATACAGGAATACCTTAATATGAATTACGTATATCGAGATATCATTGAAAACGTTGGCGATGTATTTCTAAATTACCGAGTTCTCACGAGCAACGATTTGTAATTGCCGATATTTTTCCTGCTTTAATACAATAAACTCCATTTAAATTAGACCGTTTTTTCAAGTACTATGATATATCACAGAAAAAATTGTAGATAAATATAGGCTTCAAATATATATCAACCCTTTTATGCGCTGGCTCTTAAAAATATGTCAACGTTAGTAGATGAGATACATACCATCGTAATTTCGTCAAAGTTAGTGACTCGATCTTCGTCGTATTACAATTGATCACTAACATTAACGCTCAAACCTTTATCTTTATAGTTATTCTCGTAAAACAGCTCCATAAGAACACAGGATAAAGGAGAAACAAAAAAGCGTCCAATTAAAAAAATTGAAAGCAATACAGCGTATTCCAATAACCCTAAAAATAAAGTGGCTTTAAAAGGAGAAGCTTAAAAATAAACGAGTGAGGGATAATTTAGACGTTACGCCCAATGTGGAGGGCACCATTGTTTGTCCCATGAGCGCTGTTGACTCAACGCGCGGGTTCGAAGGCGCGAGAATCGGCTCCACACTGTTATGTCATTGTGCGGTTTCGTCACGTGATAAACGTAATGTTTTTTTATGTGTTTCTAATGGTATGACTAATTGTCTGTTAGCATGCTCTAGTTGTAATGTTATGCCATATTTAGGTTTTTTAATTACAGTAACTACTGTTTCAAAGAATTGAACCGTCTTAATTTTGAATATACATCTTTTATTTTTGTTTTTGAACATTTTATTATTGATTATGTTATATTTATTCCCTATAGACAAACCATTATATTACAAATATCCTATTAGAACCTGTACAGACGTATGCTTATAAATTATAACTTAGATGTTCACGGCTATCAGGTGTTAGCTTATTTTTTGTTCTACTTCAAATAAATGGTTTTATGTGTTTAAAATTGGTTATATTTATTAACACATTTTGCGAATGTGCCACTTTGAAAATTTAAAGTTTATGGATTAATGTTTGCAAATTTGGCAATATTTCTTGGCACGCAATCCGAATTCACATGGTCTCATGGATCGATAACCTACAATCTAGTTATTGCGCAACGGCGAAACTGTTTAACTAAGTTTTATAACTATTCAATAAATCATAAATAAGTGTGGAACTTATACTATTTTATTTTGTCCACTTTTATGATATCCATTGTTATATTATCGACATAATAAAGTACTGCTTTAAGTTTGCTTTGTTGTAGTGAAATGAGGAATGTCTCATAATGTAATCTGTGGTGAAAAATACACAGAAAGTATGGCAATGAAAAAAAATCCTCTACGAATATTCCTTTTAATAACAAGTTATGTCGTTTTTTAAATGTAGGATGTTTTTGTTTTATTAATTGGAACTATGGAACTCCTAATTGTCCGTTCTGATGCGTTGTAAGGTTTGTAGTGATTTATTTCTAACCATGTTATGATTTATTAATAACTTATTTCAATCCCAAACACCGCAATCACAAAGGCACATCAACCCTAAGTTTTGGGTGCGTGGGTGTAACATAATTGAGTGCTCATTCCACGCGGAGAGAAATTGTTTGCCGTTAATTAACCATTCTTCGTGCGGTTTGATTACCAACCCGTCCGGCGTGATGGCATTATGATAGTCGTAATGGGCGCCCATGTGTTGTAATGTAGCTTTCAAATGTAGTGTTTAGAGTTACAGATCGGTAGATAAAAGTAATTCATTATACCAAATGTTTAGTAGCGATCAAACTCAAATCAAATACATTGTATTATAGTGTATTTATGTACATTTCATTGATGTCGTAGGTACAACGAGCTGCTGCCCGCGACTTCATTCATGTGAGCTTCAAGTGTCGGGTTTATCTAAATATTCTAATAGTAAAAACTTCTCGCGTACCCGTTACTTATAACTATTATAATAGTATAAAGCATTCTAAAATCGGTAAAGCTATTTCCCAGATTAGTGACAATAGACAAATAGAAAATAGTCCTAACAAGTATTGTTTTAGGCTCTGCTGCATTAATAAAGGCACCTACTATTCGTTTTTCTCATATATCTTCCATGTACAGACAGCGATCAGTTATATTTTTTATTTGTATATGATGTAAAATCAGTTGAGTTCAGTTCAAATTAAGATCATTTAACATTAGATAGCCGGTACATTATTATTATTATATAAACGTACACGTTATTTAAACCAGCCTCTTATACTTATAACAAATAGAATCTTACGGTAGTGTAAACCCGTCACGACTGGGTTTGTTAAATCGTTCGCATTGTAATCTAATAAGCTAAGGCGCTTGCACAATCCGGACACGATAACGGGTAGAGCAGGCACGCCTCGCAACATCTTGAGTCTTGTGTCTATTAGAGCACGGGTCTAACTAAAGGTGTTTGCAAACGCGTCAACGCCCAAGCCTGATTAGGTTTAGACGTTTTTATTTTGATACATTTTATTTAAAGCAGGGAGATTCTTTCGTAGCCTCTGTTCCGAAATGAAACACCTTACTAGTCGGTGGTAGCTTATTGATGTTCAAAAAAGGTCTGTGAAGATAAATTCTTCGAATAACAATATTTTAATTTATGTTATTGGTCCAGCAATGGCAGACAATATCTTGAGGGAAACCGTATGCAAGGGTCCGATAACTCTAGTATTTTATTAAAATAGCCAACGAGTATACAAGTATACGAGCCACCTAGTGGTAAGTAGTCGCTGCGAATCATGGCATCCACATTTAACTTCAAACAGGATTTAATCTTACTTGAGGTCATATAGAGATGCGCTGTTACTTCCGATGACTAAGATGATCGCCTCGCTTGTAAATATATCTGGCAAGCGCACCTCTCCAACTATAATAAAAGAGTTGTTTCACGGCGGACTATGAGGGCGCTGGTATAACAATACACCATAATAAGTCATTTTTACAGTATGGAGGTCAATTCACTATGCGGGTAATAATATATACACGAAAGTAGTTCCTTCATATGGACGGCGAATTATTTTATGTTGTTATTCTGCAGATATAGACTGCGAATTATGTTATGTCTGCGAATCTTGTTACAAGTAAAAACAGCAATGGGATGTAAAGCATGATAGCCATAAAATGATATTGCGAGTAATCATTCACAAGCCGCTATGTATCCACTTTTTGCGACCCTTGAAAGGCATAGACTGCATTGCAGAACTAATTTGTCGCTTACTGAGGAGAAACTCAGCTGCTTTTAGGTTCTCGACTAGGGTTGTTAACTGTTTTATGCATCTATCTAAATAACGATATCTTTACATTTTTTATGAAATAAGTAATTTATGATAAGGATGTTAATTCATTTATTGGGAATCGTTGAAAGTGGGAACGTTTTTCACTATGCAAAATATCATATTTGATTATCAAAAAATATTTTGCGTCTCTCTTCTTCATTGCTTAAAGCCACACCAAATAATGGCAACGCTCGCGTTTTCACAAATGTTTTTATAATCTTCGTTAGATTCAAAATTACACACATTGAAAACGACATGTGAAAATTAAAACAGTACCATTTCTATTGCAATAAAACTTTAAATAAAAAATCATATTTTACTTATATAAGTGAAGACCATTTTTTTACAAACCTTTTAAATAGTTTTGTTTTATTTGCATTTCTGTTTTTTCCAGTACCATCCAGAGTTATTATGTGTATTTTCCAAAAACCCGGTTTGAGTACACCCATGGCGCAGCCGTAACCGGCCTGACATGCAGTAGGTCCGGGTACGATATCCAGCCAAGCACATAACTGATAATAAATTTCTGTTTTGAATCTGGGTGTTTGCCTACTCATCTTTGTACAGTACTATAAGTGTACAGAGCCTTTGGCGTTAACGTTAGCAAATATGTAAAAGGAAAGCTTATGTCCAACCAACTTTACGCTGTAGTCGCAATAGCACAAGTGAAGCCAGTTTACTTAATAGTTCGTATGCAATCGTCTTAAAGATATTCATGTTTAATTGAAATAGCGTTGGGGGGCGGAGCTGAGGCCATAAGTGAGTGGATAGAGTCATTAGCGGTCTATGTGGGTATTTCCCATTCAGTACCCAATGCGATAGCTCGCCTTATATTTACAAAACTTATTCTGTTACCCTGTTAGATGAATGTAGCTAAATATTGAGCAAGGTTTCTTGTTTACGTTTAGTGGGGATACTCTTACTCCTGTGTGGCATGATGTTTTAGTAAAAGTATCTGTTTGTTACATTATGATTCTATGACGGCACTGACAAACATATGGATGCAAGCTACTGGCTAAATATCGATCGCGTTTCAAGGCTTTCAGGGAAAACGATAACCAGTCGATAGAATTAAACCAGGTTATATCAGTTAGTAGAACTATAGTTCAACCGAGGAGGTACCACCTCCACGATCATATTTCACTGTGAAACGGCGCTTTGTGAGTGTTTAGAGAAGCGAACTTACGAATTACACTTTGAAGCGAAGTGACCATGTCATTCCTCAAGAGTGGTAACGCATGTTTTCGGATAGAGCATTAGTTATGTTTAAGGATAGACCTGGGTTGTAGGGACCATTTAATATCAGACCTACATACTCGTTTGCCACTCTTCCAATTAAAACACAAGCTTTGTTGAGAACCATAAAAGTATGTCGTATGAACATAGCCATACATATACATAGCCTACTAACCCTTCACCAATATGCATTGGAGCAGTGCAACAAAATTGATGTGTGGAAAGACAGGAGAACGTGGTTGCCGTCAATTACAATAAACGTAATTCAAATTCCAGTGTATCAAATCCATAGTATCTAGTCCAATTACAGTCTTACTTTTAAAGATGGGAGAACTATAGTTCGATCGGGGAGGTACCATCGCCGCCTTCATAATCCTCCGTAAAGCATTACTTGTGTTTCGGTTGGAGAGGTGCGGTTGCCGGCTACACTTTGAAGCGAGGTGACCGAACTCAGACTACTTAATATTAAGTAGTTTGCATGCTCGTTTGCTACGCTTCTCACATAAAATCTCAATATGCAGTCCATAGTATAACTGTCTATTATAATATATTTGACTACAAAAACACTGGGGAACACGAAAACAGTAGTCAAAAATCTGTTGACACGACACGCATTCACTGTTAGCGACACGATACGTTAACGAACCGTAGCGAGTTGGACACAAAACGGACATCAGCTGCAAACGACCTGTCTGCTATGAGCCAGTGACGTCAGTGATGTCAGAAGTTGATTCATGTATACGGGATCGAGACCCAACGAAACGAAACATGAAGAAATAGGGCGACGGAAATCAGATGTGTTTTAATTATACAAAAGATTTTCCATTTAAATCACTAATTTAGATTTAACATTTTTTCTTTCTAGCTGCTGTCCTCGACTCGTTCACGTGTACTTAAATTTCGGGTTATTCCAATTTAAATTACTCATAAGACATCATGTATTTATTATTCGCTTCACACAATTGCATTTACATCATCATATTACAAATCCTTCAAATTCTCCGCTTTTATCAGGCATATTAAGCATGCATTATATATAACTCTGTCTATTGATGAAAATTGTAGTTTGAAAGATCAAAGCAAACAGATGGCGGGGCGCGAAAATGTATAATATGTAAGGAAAATATAGACGGTTTAACGTATCTTTATATATTCGTGAGTTAAGCCCATCTATAAATAAATTTCAAATATGTGTAAGGAAATTCACGAGACCTTCAATGCTGAAATGTAACGTTAATAATAACTTACAATTATATTCACCCTAATATTAATGTTAAGGTTAAGTGACTCGATAAAGTCCATTTCATGTTAAGTGTGCAAGTTTTGTACTTTGAAACTTTTTTGTGGGACCAAAGACATTTCGTCCTCAACCTTTTCCGGGACGACTTAATCCGTTGCACCGCACGCATAGCTTAACTGTCGTGACGTCACGGCTATTACACTGTCACCCCAGTAATGGGCGAGAGCTTTTATTTTTATGAGTACTTTACGAGGGACCTGCTCCGTCCACGTGGTCATTGAAATGTTTTTTTAATCCAGTAATTAGAATGGACGTAGCAAGTGGGCGGAATTAATTGTAATTAAATGCTTCGGATTCTCTTTAGATGAGTGGTTGAGTTGTACAAGATTCAAAAAATATTCTTTGAAAATAAAAAAAAAAGTTTTTTATTATTATATGCCTTTTTCCAAAACTAACTACCTTACGAGACCTTACCTGCAGTCATTGGCTGTATGGTAACAGTGACAAGCGAGCGCGCCCGGTGAGGCCAACATTTTGTAGTAGCTGCGGCCCATGGACATTCATATACAACCACAAACAGGACTAAGATATTGGCTTCCGTTTTTAAATGTAGCTGGCAATTAAGCCTTTCCAATCGAAACTCAGGGGTTACTTCACGGAGGATTATGCTGGTGGCAGTGGTACCACCCCGATCGAACTAAAGTTTATCACATGAGAAAGAAGTTAAATTAATTAATGTTCAAAAAGAGTTCTATAAATAATTTAATTTAAATTAAAATATTTTGATTTTGTTACTAATAATTAATGATTATTTAAGCTCGTAACTGCACACTAGGAGTTCCTTATAGTTTATGCAAATTTACATCGTACACAAGGCCGTATGATAGATGCATTACTACTCCTCCTAATTTAATCGCCTTCCATTGTAACTGTATCTACAAAACCAACCGAAACATAAAAAATACTTCTCAGCTATTTATTTCCAGTTGACCTATATTCTAAAAGCTATTTTTTCATGTAGGCTTTTTAGATAAAAACGCAAACGAACTATACCATTACAATAAATTCAAGAATAAACTTTAGTTTTAGCGGTTGACGTCAAACGCACGCAAAAAGTTTTCTGGCAAAATTTCGAGTCTGACCGTGTTTAAAAACTGCAATTTCGAGTCGTTAAGTGGTTATTTGCTGCAATGGCCCTACCCACGTATATGTATAATCTATAATTTATATCTATAGATCAAAGTTAAAAACATTATAATATAGAGTTTTATGTAATAGGAGCAAACGAGCGTAGCCCGCCTAATGTTCGCTGCCGCCCATCAGTTACTAACATCATAGAAAAATAAATTATATTTGGAATAGGTACAGATTTATTATAACTCCTGAGGGTTAAGATGGCCGTTTCGATGTACCCTTCGGGCACAACTCCAATACAGAACTGCTTGATGGCGGATTATGAGGGCAATGATAGTACCTCTCCGATCGAAATATATTTACCAATTTAAGTAACTACATAACATTTCAAATAACATAAAAGTTTATTAACATGTTTTAATTCAGATTTTTTTTATTTTTTTTCATTTGTCTTGTATTCTCATATTATGTCCTCTCTATCTCCCTCATATTCTCTACACAATATTGCAACCAATTTCAATCGTCATTTTAATTTCGTACACCTCTGAGAATAGGACCCGACAGGACACGTTCGGACCCCAGAAGACAATGACCCCGACAAAAAACCGCCCTTTAAAGGGGTAACTTAGTGTTACCCTTTGTGTGCGCCCTGTTTTGATCCGTAATTCGTTTTTGAAAATCTTTTTGACGAACTTTGTGATTACAAATTAAGGAATTAAAAAGGTCGTTTCTTTTTTATCGAGATGTTTATTTTAAACGTTTATTTCTTTTATTATACGTCACCGTTTGTGAGAAATTTAGTAGCTTGGTTTAAATAAAGTTACCTGGTTTCAGTCTCTCATCTCTTACAGATGCTCATGGCCTACAATGGCCTTATGTTACCTATGTTCCATGGCACTTGGATGGACTAAATACTCGTTTATTAGTTTCATTTTATAAAAAAAAAAACTAAAAAAACAACTTAAAGAATGACTTTCCGTTTTCGCACCCTTATAAATGATATTTTTTTACAATTTATTATTTATTTTTATCTGTATCACAGATTCATACTCATTTATAATTAATTCCGACTTATATTTATTTTAAGTTACTCCACTGTTACAACTGTAATTATTGTTGTATTTAATATTAACTCCAATACAAAAATCATATCCTACATTTCCGCCTTTAGAGTTAGAATTTCCTTTAAATTTAAATTTGACTAAAGGGGACGGATAACCATAAAAAAACTAAATCGGCGAATAAGTGTGCGGTAACAAATCACACAAAAACAACTGTGTTAAGAAAAACCTAACATAAAACCTTCATCATTTTTTGGATTCGGTTAAAAAGTATATAATTATCAAAGTGTATGCAAAATACGGTGTAAGGTTATATTCATTTCAGTTCCCGTTCATTTATTATTGACGCGTGAACGCACCGATTGTTCCCTATTTGCGGAACTTAAGTTTCAAATTTGTTTCGACGAAGTAACACAACGCTGACGAATTATAAATGAATCGCTTCTGTTGGGGTTTGTGGAAGATATACCAAAAAAATTCACATTTAAAAATTTGTCGTGAAAATATTTTCCTTTCACATTTGAATTTTTTCTTCAAAATATTTTCCTTTTAGGGGATTGTCGTGAAAACCAACCCTTGGTTTATATTACGTTCAAAGTAATTTAGCGACTAAATTTAGTATTATATACCTTTTTCATAAATAATATCGAATTATTTGTACAATAAAAACTAAAAATAGATATCTAACTGATTAAACATAGTCTATAATACATATATAAGGGTCTCCGCACAGTTATTGATTTGACATCCATAATCGTTTTAAATCGGTCAGAGAAAGCATTATCTATAACGTTCAGAGTAAACACAACGAGCTAAACGTAATTCGTAACGCATAGCGTTATGCTAGCGAGTTGATACCAATATGTGGCGATACCTTTACTCACATACATATGTGCCTGACTGACTACAATAGTTAGTAGACGACTCCGGTGTAACGTACGCTTCATTGCAGACCCACTGCAGCTGCATCGCTGTGTGAACACAACATGACAAACGAATGAAACAAATAAACAAACAGGACACAACAACAGAACGCCCTTCCATTTGCATCATAATGCGAAGGGCCGGCGCTGAGACCGCGTAAGGTCAATAGTAATGCTAATTTAACATAAATATAAATATTTGTAATGAATTAATGTGTCGGTTAAGAACTGGTTTACGTGTTACGCTTTGTAATAAAAGTAGAAACATAGTTCGACCGGGGAGGTACCATTAATGCCCTTTTATTCGCAGTGATTCAACTCTTGATTTACGATGGATTTAAAGTGCAACGAATTTTTTGTTAAGGTTGGAGACTCGTGGTTATCGGCTACAATTACAAGCGAGGCGACGGTCTTCGTTCGCCTTTGTCAAAGTTTACTGATGGCGGCAAATCAATATCAACTATTGCTTAACTCGCCATCGGAAGGAACAAAGTACATATAAAATTTAACCGCTAGCTACCCATCTTATCCTCAACTGCTTCCGACATTCCTTAAATTTATTAATAAGTAACGATTGATACAAGTTGCGAAGATATTCTCTACTTGCAAATTTCAAATCTAACTACTACAAAAAAATGGCGTGTTTATTGACGAATTTTGAGTGGCTTTATTGAATTTTCCCTACTTTTTTGAATTCACGCCCGAAAAAATGCAACAGATTTCATAGAACATGTGTACGATCATTAAACACATGCTCGTTTTGAATTTCGAATGTCAGAAATCCCCTCCAAACAGTCGTTTGACAAATAATAGAGTAACTAATTGGCTTGCAATATGAACAGGCGGGCTTGACACAGATTGAATTTAAATCAAATGCACTTCTCATTTTTCAAACCGCCCCTTTAGTGTTGAAATCACATTTAAATGTCTCGAGGGACAGACGGACAATTAGACAGTGTTATAGTAGTGTATATCGTTCTGCTATGACGTATACATACTCCATAAATATACGTACAGGAAGGTTGAAAATCCCTTGACAAAAATGTTATATGAATTATACATACGTAGATTGATTGAAAGTGGGTAGTTATCTAAAAAGATATTGATCGTTTTATGTAAATGAATTGCTGAATAGGGTTCGATGCACCTGGATTTTATTTAATGTTGCAGTCCATAAAATTCGACATTTACATTTTACCTTAAAGAATAGCGTAAGACTTCATGTGGAAAGTATAGATAATTGCAATATTTCGCGAAGTTGCTGTTACACTTAGTAGCAAGAACTTAGTCGGAATTTGAGACAGATGTTCAATGATATAAGTCTGTTAATTGTAACAATGTTTGGATACTAAATACTTACATATAAATTCATGAACATAATATTTTCTATATTATTGTTGTATGATACTATAGTATGTAAATTATCGTGATAAATTAAATGGTTTAAGAAAGTAGACGTTACATTTTATATCTATATATATCTCTCGTTTTAGTTTAAATTCAGATATGCGTGATCGAATGTAAAGAAATAATTTCACCCTCAAATTATTTGGAAACCTACATTGTTTAATCTAGATATCAGTGTTTGGTGAGAATAGGATTTAGGCAGCGATAAAAATTATATTAATTTATTCATAAAATTTTATTACAATATACATATGAGTAATCGATTTAAGAGCATAATTATATACTTCGTAAATTCACTTAGCTCTTTCCTTTATCCACGGTTTACTTAATACCGCTATTACCTACAATATTATTAGCCTCCGGCGAAGCTTGTATACGATATTATATCGTTTGATATCGGAATAACCACAGTAATTGGTCTTATGCGCAAACAAGCTGAACATTATAGAGATAATTGAATAAATATTTGACATGGTGCTTTTATCTAATAAGTTACAACCAGAGGTAAGATGAAAGAAATATTTAAATTAAATAACTATGTATTTTTATTACAATTATTAGAAAATTATTAAAAGACCAAAACTACACATTTCTACCGAGTAAGGTGCCACTGTCGTACATGAAATGTGAGAAGAGTAGCAAACGAGCACGCAAACCATTTTGATGTTAAGTAGTCGCAGCCTATAGACATCCGCGTGCAACCACCAACACGACCGAAATCCTATCTGAGCTCGAACTAGATACATTGTTACTCCTGAGGACAAAGATACTACATGTTGCTAAAAAGGCGTAGTTGCCTGATGACTTACAATATAAGTAGGTATGTATAATGGAGTGCAGAAGTTACTCATTGCTGGGATTGTTTACAGGTGTCCTTGGGCGGCAGCGATGACTTACCATCAGATGGCCTGAAGCTCGTTTGAATCTAAAACATAGTTCGCGATCCAAACAGTCGTTAGAATACAGTTGCCCGCATCCCTTCTCCATGTCATTTCTATATGGCTTTCGTTATTTATAATCATGTTACTGTATCATGCTTATAATACAAAAATATTTACATTTATTATTCCCTCTATGAAGAGACACTCATAAATGATGATAAAAATAACATTTAACATATAAAAGTCTCAATCCAAACAACAAGTGAGTCTAAAAATACAATTTCAAAGGACTTGCCTCGTAAAATTTCAATATCCGTTTGAACGGCTCCCTTTTAATCTTGGATAAATTTGTCTCCTAACAGTCTCATATAGAGAGGAGTCCCTACACTTATCAATCGACCAACGGCTTGCTAAACACTAAAAATACACTATTCGGAACACTAAGATGGAAGTCCATTAAACATAACCCGCCCTCATAATTCTCCGTAAAGCATTACTTGTGTTTCGGTTGGAGAGGTGCAGTTGCCGGCGACACTTTGAAGTAAAGCGACCGTTCTAGTCCCCAAGAGTAGCAACGTATTTACATTATAGGATAGGATTTCAGTCGTGTTTGTGGTTGTACGTGGATGTCCTTGGGCTGCTACTACTTAACATCAGGTAGTTTGCATGCTCGTTTGCTGCTCTTATCACATAAAAAAAGTGAATATCGACGAAACGACTTGTTACTATGAAAAAGATATATACTGAGAATACGGTTAATGGGCTTTAACTTGAATTGAGTCCCCTTAGAGACCAGGAGATGGATAATCCAACAGCTCTCGCGGTATTCGTGTACCTTCAGCTCAATCATATAGGGGCTTGATCCTTCTGAGGTGATAGAGTAGCAACTAGCTCCAACGATCACTTTAAGTTGAAACTCTGCGAACTGAAAACTATTGAGACTGGAACCATGCGCTTTGTAACCTAGATATCAATGTCTACAGTTCCGGTGATATACTCAATCAGCGTTGTCACAACAATAAGGCATTGAACTACAGCTCCCCTTTAGGTTTATCTTTCACCGACTTCATGTCACTTAACAATATTGCACAAATGAATAATATTACTAATTCAGACAGTAAAATATTGGATTTAGTCCTCACTAATTACTCCACTCTCCATGTTGCCAACTCAGTCAATACGTTAAGTAAAATTGACGAAAAACATCCTCCTCTACTAATCACTTTGCCGGAACATACACCTAACTTTCTTAAACCACTTATTAATACACGATACAATTTCTTTAAAGCTCATTATGACAATATACTTTTTCACTTGAAATGTATAGACTGGCTATCACAGTTCAATGACTGTGTTACTGTGAACGAAATGACCACGGTTTTCTATCGGCTATTAAAAGACACGATAGAAACTTACGTCCAACGCATAAAGCCGAAAAACAAACGATTTCCAGCATGGTTTAGTAAACCCCTGATAAAAATGATTTCAGAGAAGGAGAAAATGAGGTTTAAGTATTCAAAAAATAAAAACCCCCGTGACAAACTGGAATATGAGTTGCTTCGAGAGCGCAGTCAGAAACATATTGAGATATGTCTTCAAACATACAAAAAACAAACCGAAGAGAGCATATCCAAAAATCCGAAAACTTTCTGGCGATATATAAAAGAAAGACGTGGTGGTGAAAGTATTGTACCAGCTGAAATGACATATGGTAACCACATTGCGAAAAGTGGAACTCAAATAGCCGAATTGTTTGCAGATTGTTTTTCGTCAGTATTTAGTCCATTAGTATTACCTGATAAAGCATCTGCCTTACTAAACATGTCGCACTACTTGTGTAACATAAAATTTACTGAGCAGGAAATATCAAGGAAAATAAAAAATCTCGACATCTTTAAGGGCGCCGGTCCTGATGAAATACCCCCTGTATTCGTAAAACGGTGCGGCTCTGCTCTTGCTCTGCCTCTATCACTTATTTACAACAAATCTCTCAGCGATGGAATTTTGCCTGATGAGTGGAAAAAAGCCAAAATCGTGCCAGTCTACAAAAAAGATGATAGTAGAAATGTTAAAAATTATAGACCAATCTCAATTCTTTCATGTTTTTCGAAAATTTTTGAGTCCCTTGTTTGTCCTATTGTCACTCGTCACTTGGATAGTGTTATTACAGACATGCAACATGGATTTAGGAAAGGGCGCTCTGTCCAGACAAACCTGGTATCATACATGTCATATATCAGCGAAGAGATTGACCGAGGCCACCAAGTGGACTCTATCTACATGGACCTCTCAAGCGCATTTGACAAAGTGTGCCACTCGCGTCTAATATGTAAGTTAAGAGAATATGGGATAGATGGTACCTTGTTAGAGTGGTTCAAGTCATATCTAGCAAAGAGACTTCAGTTTGTGGTACTCAATGGACATCGATCGCGAGATTATATTGCTGAATCAGGAGTTCCTCAAGGATCCATCTTAGGCCCTGTTCTCTTTTCCGTATTCATAAATGACATTGTATTATCAATTCAAAACTGTAAGTACTTGCTATTCGCTGACGATTTAAAAATATATAGAACTGTCCAGTCAACCATAGATTCTCAGCTAATCCAAGATGATCTCAAGCATATAAACACGTGGTGCAACATAAATGGTATGGTTATAAATACGAAAAAATCATTTCACATTAAATTCACTCGGAAAAAAAATATTATTCCAACGTCGTACAAACTCAATTCGGACGAGCTACATGAAGTGAATGAAATACGAGACCTTGGTGTGATAATGGACAAACGATTGACGTTCAGAGCGCAGGTGGACACAATTGTAAAGCAAGCGGCCAGAATGCTCGGCTTCCTAAAGAGGAATACCAAAGAATTTATTAACCCCAAAACGAAAATAATCTTATACAACTCCCTAGTGCGAAGCAAGCTTGAGTTCGCTTCAGTGGTCTGGAGTCCACAGTATGCAATTCACTCGCAACGCATCGAAAGTTTACAAAGATCATTTACAAGGCACTTGGCATATCACACCACTGGTATTTGTCATAAAGCCACATACAATTTTCGTCTAAGTCACTTTAGCATGATTTCGCTTCATAATCGCCGAGTACTACTAGACATTATTTTTCTTAAAAAAAATATTTCTGGAGATATAACTTGCAGTGAGCTACTAACTCAAATAAAAATTAAAATTCCTTATAACTGTCCAAGACACCCAATCACCAAATTATTATACGTTCCAGCAAGCAGAACTGACATCCTCAAACACTCTCCTTTATTGCGAATGTGTTCTGAGCTACTGAATCTCCGCATTGATTAAAGATTTAGATGTTTTTAATGACTCAGGCGAGATCCTGAGAGAATAAATTACTCCACACTTCTCCTCATAAATAGCCATATTATTGCTTAGTTATCTGTAAATTTTTGTCTTTTTTTATCTCTATCAACCCAACTTGTCTAACTTGTACCTACTATGTAACATTCTTTTAGTTGTCAATATTATTATCTCAACATGTTTATTATAGAGAATGTTGTACACACCTGTAATTGGCGTGCATACTATCTTTATTCCTGTGTATGATTATTGTAATGTGTTGTTTGTAATGCTGTTGGTGTGTCATTAAATAAATAAATAAAAATTAATCGTGAGTACCTGGTATATAACATAGTCCATCTAATGTTCAATGTTCTTTGAATAATACTTCATAATTCAGTCAAATTCAAATAGTTTATTAGCATGATAGGTTCATACAGTTCTTAAAATAATGCTATTTCTCCATATCCATTTCAATAGGTATGCAAAAAAAATATATATTAGTCCGTAACTTACATTAAACATTAATATAACTCGGAAACACCAGCACCTCCAAGGAGCAGTATGGGTTTTTTGCTTTGAAATGTGTGGTACAGTAGACATTCTAGGATGAGGTATCTTAAAATATTTAGGCATTATAAATGCATTTTTGATATTCAGGTAGGTGTCAATTAAATTTATTTAAAACTAATAGTCATGTTAATTTTCTATTCTATTGTATTTGTGTTTTAAATAAAATGAAAATTAAATTTGTATCTATTATTATTCTAGTTGGATGCCACCTTTGCTGCCCTGGTTGACTTTCTCTGGATGTCATACAATGTAAGTATTACAAAATTAAGCATAACTTAGTTATACTGAGTCAGACCCACAGTATAGGAAGTCCAGAGCAAATCCGATAACTTTATTGGTAAGATTCTAAATCCCAACATTGGAGGTCCAGTTTTTCTCCATCTAAATAAACAAGTGGTTTGAGGTCCCAGCAAAGCACATCTGATTTTTTATAGTATGTGTGGTAAAAGTTTAAAGTAAGTTTGGTATACCAAAAGTTAGTTATCCCTAGTTTTAAATGTAAAGAAAAATATTTTATCCTTTGAACGTATGGGTATATTAGAAATCACTTTTCACAATCTTTAAATTTGAAGGAGAACATAATAAAAAAACTTACATGGCTGAAAATTATTTATCAATGGTATATATTTTTAATCACATCACGTTTTCCTATCCCTCATAGTGCATGCTTTGAAATATATACCATTATACAT
>DWON01002003.1:0-22122 GCA_018251015.1 Phocides pigmalion okeechobee
TATTGTTAACAGTTCTAATTTCGAGGGGCCCAGTCGGCGGAGATGGTACAGGAAGGTCTTATAAAAATCAGCAATACAAATAATATATAACGTATTATCTGATCAGAAGTCTTTTATGAAATTGAAAAATGGAGTTTGTGACGGTAATTCCCGCACTAGTTACATGTTGTAACTAAAGCATTGTAGGAAAATAGCGATGGTCTTAGAGCAATAAATGTATCCTGGATTTGTTTCAATAATATCAGAGAATACCATTTTTCAAAGTTACCCTAAAGCTCTACTATATAACATTTTATTGGCTGTTTAAAATTACGAACCAGCTTCAAGTGATTATCTCCCTCAAGGTTTCATTAAGGAACCACCCGACAATGTGTAATTGTGGCAATGGTGATTCACTTATTTTATGTCGAAAGGTGTGGACATTCATACAGACGGCATTACTAAATATTCTTAGTAACTTTTGCTTTCAGTTGTTAACAGGTAAGGATGATTAAAATTAGTCGTAGATTTCCATGTGATGTAGAAAGAATATCAGGTCGACGGCACGAGTAGTAGCGACGTACTATAAATTTAGATGATCAGCGAGCGTCTCTTTGTGTGAATGGTCATTATGAATATCCTTATTCACAAATTTTCATGGACTGGTCTTTTCAACAAAAGACTTTCTTTGGAACGATAAGGGTGGTGATTGTTTAGAAATCAACATTTAATGTTAAATGAGATACTTAACCAATTTTTCTCATTCACAAATTAAAATTAAAGAGTCTAAATTAGTGCCAAATTGCACATGCAATAATGACCATTGGTTGATCGTGAAGGAACGTGACCTTGACCTCAGCGCATAGGCCTAACCTGCCCCAAAAGACTCCGGTTAAAGTTGGCGGTCGATATTGAAGGACCTAAATCGCGCACGCGCGCTGCTCGACTCCCATCGAATCGATCCGACCGCCCGCCCACGTGATGCAACGCATTTGCGAGGATTCTTTACATTTCTTACTTTTATTACTTTCTACGCTTTTTTGATATTTTCCTATGCGATATTAAAGTCATGTTCACGTTTTCATGATATAAATGTATAAAAATCTTTATTGAGATAACATAGTTCAAATAAAAAAACAATTTTGCACTTATCACTAAAAGATTGTATTGTTATGGACTTACGTCTTAAAACCAACTTTCCGTCTGCTGCGGCTGCGTGCGAAAGACGTACTTGATATAGATACTTATTATATATAACTATAGTTATTATTTATATACATTGAATGAAAAATATCATCATATTTCGGACTTTTTTAATTCTGCATTTCTTTTAGTTAATTTGTCGTGCTTTGTATAATACTTTTTTTAGTGACGTTTATTTAATGTAGAGCCCAATTTTTTATATTATTTATTTCTTATAAGTAAGGATTTTTCACGGTATTTAAAAGTAATTACTGCATTATTATGAAATAGACACCTTTTATTTTTGCGCTTGAATACTAATAGTCTATTTATTTAGTTCTTCACAATTCAGCTGGGTTTAATACTACTCCAATTTTATTCGATTTTATTTTTATTGTGACTGTTAGGTTATATTCGTATATGTACTGTTTTATTTAACATTTATTTTTTTATTTGATTTTTTGTTTATTACTATACTCTTTTGATAAAACTATAATTTATTTTTAGGAACACTATTTTTGAAATGAATTAATCACTAGTGTTTTTTTAATATATGAGTTGATGATTAAGGATCTCCTGAAGATAAATCTGGTTGAGAAAAAATGTCTTTTTGTCTATCACTATGTATGCCGACTGTTAATCACACACGCGTTGTTTACTCATGGTGAAAGTGATTCTGTACTTCTATAGCCTGGCTTCTGTAAATCTGGCTGCAATGTTGCATATACTGTCTAACTTTCATCAGTCGTTTTGGCTAAATATTCTAGATAGCGTCGTTTTTTTTTTATTAATAACATTAATCACTGTTTTTTTTTTAATTCATAATGCGGAATTTTTACCTAATTTATCATATTAATCTATCATTCCGTACGTTCTTGATTGATATCATTTTATTTTTTAATCTCCGAGTAAATTTTCAAGTTTAGTTTGCGTATTTGGTATTATTGCGTATGGCGTGACGTGTTTGATGCGCTTTTTCTTACAATTGGAAAATTGACAAATACTTCATATATTCATATAACGTAGGTAAAACCTCTACGCTTTTCCGCTTGCCACTGTGATCTGGTTCTGAATATATGTAAATCACCAGTAACAACGTGTATCGATTTAAATTATTTTGGATTTGTTATTTGTGTTATTCTCATCAATATTGACTAACCCTCTTGGTCCCCATCCAATATGTTAAGCCATTTATGTTCTCGTTATTAGTTTCATTCATGAAATTACTCATATTCCCTCGAGATAAAAGCTCATCATTTCTCGATAACATCGTGTTGATAAGAATAATTCTAAATTAGGTAACTTTACTCATGTCTTACATAATGTAATAAAACGGGTAATTACTAGTCATTTGCTCAAATAATTTGTTTTAATTTCTAATTACGTGCCAAATAAACAATATTTTTATTAAAATATATAAGTTTTTGTTATTATGCTTTTTCCTGTACCTGTTACAATGTACCTGCCTACTGCAAGGACTAGGAAAATTGGAAATACAAGAAGAATTTGGAGGACATTGATGTCCTACTTAATGATGCACATTAAGTAGGACATTTCTTAACGTCCACATATTATGTTTTTTTACAGAACGGATTTGTTGAAAGGCCTACGGGATTACTATTAAGAGTTTAATTACATGTAATCTGGTTTATAAATAATTAGTATAGCGAAATATAATATTTTGACATTAAGAGCCTGAAAACCTTACCCCTTTATTAGATCATTAATCTGGTACGTGTGTGTTATGACATCAGAGCACTAATTAACTTGAGTAGCACGATCTTTTTGCATTTATTCGTCTAGTCTTTACATCTCTTTCCCTAATTAAAAAATACCCATTCGTTTATACAAGTGGGATTTTGTTTTTTCTAAAACATGTGTATACCGTTGTAAAGAAGACATCAAAATTGTCGTAACTCTTTTTCACTGGATTTGTATTCGACCATAGGTTTTTAATTCTATTTATGATTGCAGGAATTTTCTTAATTGTTTCCAATGTCTGAAGGTAGTGTTTTTATGAGAAATATCGTGGCATACCAGGCTGTTTATATTATACACATCTATCATATGAACTTAAGGTAAATATGATTTACAGAAAAGAGTAAAATATATAAGCTTCTGCTGATTTATGGATTTTGTTACTAATTATAAAGATTACTTCTAACTTTAGAAATCATTCCTGAAATACAACAAATATACTTGCTTAACCTGGGTTTTTTTTAATGAAATTTAAAATTTATTATTTGGAATAAATTATTTTATGCTAATTTAATCTAAAAGAAAATAATAGTATTGGTTCGATGCATTGTTTGATTTTAGAGTGCAATATAATGATATTACAATATATTTAATATATTACATAAATTAACAAAGCTATTGTTTATTGGAGGTGGTCATTAAATGTAAGTAAATTAATACTCATTTATATATTCATACGTAATAAGCGATTACTGAGAAATCGAAGAGGATAAAATCTAAAAGCAAGTAGCACAATATTTGGTTGACTAACGGTAAGTCCCATTAACTGTTTCCTAACGATTAACTGGAACTTTATTATTTTTATCACGTGACAATGAGGATTACACATCAGAGGCGGTCAATGTCAGTGGTAAAACAACGTCCAAGCTCAAAGTAGTTAGGCCTCTTTTGTAACAAGTTAAAAGCAATGTGTATGGTGTTTCAATTTGGCAGGTTAACGTATTAGGGCATAAATAGCTAGTCGATACGAAGACACCGGTGAAGCGGAATTAGAATGAAGTGCGCGGCCCGCGGCGGCCGTGTGCCACGTCATTGCCGTGACCTACTGACATAGATCTGCGGGGCCGCCTGCACCGATATCTGCACACGCCGCGCGCCACCGCTCTTCCTCCACTATTGCTTCTTTGCATTTCAACTTTTATACTTCTGTTGTTATCATGCTAAATTTATATAGGTTCTATCCAAAATGTACACTACAGAAATACGAAAGTATGATATTTGCACGCCAATAAATATTTGTTTCCTTTTTAATTTTTATTTTTTTGTA
This sequence comes from Phocides pigmalion okeechobee, assembly GCA_018251015.1. Taxonomy (NCBI): domain Eukaryota; kingdom Metazoa; phylum Arthropoda; class Insecta; order Lepidoptera; family Hesperiidae; genus Phocides; species Phocides pigmalion. The sequence goes on from DWON01002003.1 coordinate 4,187, forward strand.
AGTTTTATAACAGTGTTTTCATTATTTTTATATAAAACGTGTCTAGGTGTCTAGACACACCTATATCGCGTAGTATTAGTCACTTTATTCACCTACATATTTGGATACAACTCTTGTCGTATTCTAAAATGGGTAATATCACTAAAATTTATTATGCAAGACGTGACCTTGTTATCTAAATTGTGCACTTGACACGAATACTGTTCCATTTCACTTTCATGCTTTATAGATATGTACGTACAGCTAGCTAGCTATCTACAGGCTACACACGATAAAATATCGTTACGGCACATGTACAGCGTATCTACAAATAATTATTATTTTATAAAGGGACATTTATAAAGCTTGCCATATATTTATTTTACTGACGTAACATTTCATTATTTATAACTGAGGATCAACGGTAATATTTGTTGTTTGAAATATAATCCAAAATTTGCACGAAAAACGTATATATTGATGTATATATATACTTATCTACTTATTTTTTTTAATGTAAAGATATGACATGACTTTCTCATTAGTAGTTTTCTTTTTATAAGAATTTATTTGAATGTGTTACTTATTTATTTATTATTAAAAAGTTATTGTAAATATATTTGTTTGTCCATTATTATTTATCCAAATTCCATTAAATGATTTCTCGTATATGATCGGCCTTATTCGACGGCGCGCAGTTTGGCTATCGTCTCGGCGAGCGAGATCGAAAGAGATTCACTGAGATGGATATGACGTGGGAGTGACTGTAGCGGCGATACGAGTCTTTAGCCAGTCTGTAGCCGCCGCCCCGCACCACCGTCGACGTTGCGTGTCGTATCGCGCCGCGCCGCCGCGCTGTGTTGATAATTTGTAAAGTAGTGTATGACAAGGATGTATGTATATGTATGTCTCGTCTTTCAGTTGACTTTCATCGTTGTTTTGTAGCGAACGTTTCGCACGAATATCGATAGAAAATTGCATTACTTTATTAGCTGCGTAATACACTCGGTGCTCGTTTCCTTGGACTACTGATATAAACACTGTTAACGATGATCTCCGTGTATATCGTTTGAAAAAAACTATTAATCGAGTGTTTTGTTTGATTACCTGTTTAAAAAAATAGCGTCGCGGCAAGCGTGGCGCAATGCAGTGTGTGTTTGGATGTGGATACGAACCGTGTTGTTTCGAGTTTATTCAGGGAGGCGTTTGTATCGATAGCGGTGGTAGTAAAGGATTCTGGAGTATTCTGTAGCTATGTTGCCGATGGTGCAGACCGAACCCGTGCCCTTCAACTGCGCGGGCCACACGGTTGAGGCAGCCCCACCGTCTGCTACCTTACCGCCTACTCTAACACCAGATTCTGAGGTCGAGGAGTTAGTTGATATCTTCTTTGACATTGATGTCGCAGTTAACACATTCCCAAGGTAACTTATGACTTCTGTGGACGGTTATCAGTAAGTTATCTACGCAAATAGCACAATATTTTATGATATTAAAACGAAGTTGTTTGCGTTAGCAGCTTTTAGATTTTGCTTAGGACTAATAAGCTATGCTATAGGTTAGGATTGTAGTGTTTCGGCATAGAGTAGAATAATACTGAATTTCATACTAGTGAACCATTTTAGTTGTGTATTATGGTTTTTTTTTTTTATATTGCTAATAAATTTGGCATTAATAACTGCGTAAATTGTATTTTTAGGTGTGGCTATTTAGGTCTTCTTTCAGTTTTTTTAATATAAAAAATCTCTTGTGGGGCTCATGGCGGTCCTTCATAGTTCAATATGCGCGTTTTTTTTACCGCGAACATGTAACATGTGGAATGAACTTCCTCCTGAGGTCTACCACAAACGTTATGGCAATAAGGCTTTTTAAAAAGGGTATAAATCGAAGAGTCCCTTAGTCGTCGATGCATTAGCTACATACTTTTGGTATTGTATGTTTAATGTGCTTAGGCGACGGTGACTTTTTATCCATTTGCCTTATCATTAGGTTTAATATAAAATAAATAAAAACATTTACATGTGGTGATGTAGTTTAATAATATGTGTTAGTTACTCTTAAAAAATATTCATTAGTATTTAACCATTCGCAATTTACGGTGTTCATGAACTTGAATTTTAAAAGCGGAACAAAGCTACAGATATAATTTATTATCCTGGTCCAAGATCTGTAGGTGTAATAACTTGCATACATTTGGCAGAACATTTATTCTAAGTCCAAAAATCGTATATATATTGGGTTTATGGGTTCAGGTTATTTCACATCCTTATGCAACTAGATGAAAATATGAGAAAATATATAGCTGAAAACATATTGTATACAAATCCATAGTTGGATAATATTAATAATATAATTCCAATAAAATTACCGACAATAGTATTTGGAATTAATTTTAATCAAATTAATTCTTAACAGTTGCGTTTAAAATATGGTCTGCCTAATGTGTTGTTACATGTTTTGTATGTATTGTATTTGTGTTCATAACTACATGAAAGGCATATAACGGATGTCGAAAACATTATGAGTAAACTTAAATTCTCTTGAAATTCAAAGAATGCACTAAACATATATTTATTGTCGTTGTGGTATGGAGTTTCCTGTTGGTAAAATGTGTATTGCAGTTGAAACACACATACTACTTGTTATTTTGTGTGCATTATGTGTGATGCAACAAGTGCTATCTGTAAAGACCTACGTTGGACAAGTTTACAGCGATACTGATAACAAATTGAATTAAAACACAAGCATATACATCAACATCTTAAACTTAATAATACTTAGGTATTTTATTTATCATTTCATATAATAGTGAACATCACTACGTGTTTAATACAATATTCTCTTTTTTTTAATTCATATTAAATTTAAATTACTTTTAACACCGTACTGCTTTCGTTCAACATGTTATTATGGACATTTTTGCTTATATTTTGTGGAATATTAGTAAAATAATCCGTATAAGTAGGGCCGTAATCAATCTCCACTCTTGTCATAAGTACAAAGTTTGTGATATCTAGCTAGTTACCCTGATGAAACTACCTTTACCGACTTACTTGGTCACCGGATGAAATGTTATGCCGATTGGTGTGTTTACTTTCCAAATACCTACTTGTCAGATTATTTTTACTTTAAGATGTGAGCCATTATAATTTATAGAGGAATGTGTAAAATACGTAATTCTCCGTCAGAAGGAGCATATTTGACTCGAAGTAATGGTACCTACATGATAGCATTAAAATTTGAATAAAACTGTTATGGTGTCTATACAATATATAGAATAAGGGAGGATATGCTGCTATCTTATGGTTCTATCTTTTGAGGTAAAGTATGAAATAAAAAAGTTCATTGTAAAAACCGCTTATCAGTGCTTTGTCGATGTTATTTGGCACAAGGTACGGGTTTTCCAACGTTGTGCTAATAAAGGTTTGCTATCACGGAAGACGGACGGTCCCACCGTGCACGATCACCTGCTTCTGCTTTTCATTACCGATAAGGTACTTTCCTAACAATTTTATTTTCGCCCAGGGTTAAAATGTTTTTTCGAGTTGAAGTTATCACCGACCCACCGTAATAAAGTAGGCTTGCCATAGCGTCAACAATAGTAAAGTGCACGCAATTTATAGTATACGAGCTTCTCCAGGCGGCTGGCTATACAGCCTATATCTATCTCTGTATGCCTAGTCTTCCATCTCTTTATGTACGATCCGTCAAAATAAAATCTGTTCCCGTTCAGCCGGTACTGAATTTTTTGCCATGAATGAAGAAGCTATTTTCCACATTTTCATGTCTTTCAAATAAATGTGTCTATTGATGTCTTTAGAAAATGCTGTTATTACGAATTCACAGATCAACATTTAATTTTCGTTGTACAACTGCCAAACTACAAATAAATTATCAAAATTACATACTAATATTAAAACTACTGTACATATAATGGCCTTTTAAAAAATCTTATACCTACCTACTTAGGTAATTATATATAATACCTAACCAGTTAGTTAAGGAACAATTTATGCATATATAATAACAACTGCACGAATTTATTAAATATAAACATAGTTAGGTTAAACACTGATATTTAATTGGTCTAGTTTAAAATTTATGGCGTTGTCCCTTTAACTGACTTTTAAATCGGAGGGTCTCAATTTAAGGAGTAGGAGTTATGTTTTTTTATATATGTACACCGATTACTCGGACTTACTCGTGTTTTAATGATAATCTTTATCTTGTAACTATTTAAACCATTGAGTAGTTTCAATAATTGTGTCTGTTATATAATACGTAGGTACTACAAAGTTCGGACATACATTACTAAGATACTTGAATATTATCTTTATATCATTAAGCTATCATATAATTGTAGCTTTACCCACATCTTAACGTCATTTATTTTTAGTTATATGCCTATGAGATATTTTCACATTTATATGACCTTCGCAATATTTCCTGACCAACATGCAAATTTTAGGAAGTTTGTAACAATATACCGTAGACCTTAAGAAAGGCTTTGATGACGAATCTTACCTCTTGAGTAACAATTGAAAAAGCGAAATCTTTCGATCACGTAACACTACCAATACTTTATAAACTTTCACTTGGGCATTTACTGTCAAACAGAAGCCAGCTGAAAATTTTACATTTTACTTTGCATATTTGCTTAACTTGATGTTTATTGAAACGCGTGACCTAACTTTGTTTTAGTACAGACGTGAAAGAAATAACACTGATAAGATCGTTTATTTTGATTAGAAAATCTTTGAAATTTGGCAAATTATTTATTTATATAGTATTTTGTGGTCACGCTTATGGCGCGTTGTTATTCCGAACATTATTATTTCAAGGTTGTGCGGCCGCCCGCCGCCCGTCGCAGTGAGGTTGCGTTGTGGGGCTCCTCGGTAGGCGTCGTTTAACTGTTATCTCTGTCCCTCTTTCGCATTAAGCATCAACCTATTCTATACTTGGCATTCGATATGAGTAGCGTCGACATGAACATAAATTCTATTTTTTGATAGATATTTCATTATGATTGTGCATGTAATTGGTTGTTTTGATACTGGCTAGCTCTGTTAAACTTACATAAACAAAAAAAAACTTGAATACTTAAATACAATACTCATCTACCTTAGTTAACAGAACATGAGTCATGCATTTGCACAATAATAAATTATAGGTAAATGACCGGGGTATCTTACGACTTTAAATAGGTTTATCTCCTTAGAAAAAATCTTTCATACTGTTATTAGATCTATAAAAAAATGAATATACTCCCCTACGTCAGGCGATCATAATATAATTTTAGGAGTACAGGCATTCTCTTGTTCGAATTCTCGAAAAACCGGAAGTCATAGCTTAGGTGGGGTACTTATATTATTATAGGTATTCACAAATAGATCTTATGGGCGGGTAATCGAAATTTTAACTTTAACTTCAATTGTTATCCTTATATGAAATACCATAATTATCTATATAGTTATTGAATATTTTAATGATACTTACTTAATTTTCTTTGCTGCTTCTGTAGACTTGAATCCTGTGACCCCCAACTGGGAGACACATGGAGGGGGATGCAAGGCAAGATGAGCGTGACAGCGCCGGTTAAGAAGATAAGAAAAAAGTCTGACAATAAGCCACAATCTCAAATGTACGTATCATGTGCTTCGAGATATATAAAAACGTTCGTGGAGATTGTAAAATGTTTAAGGGGTTAGAACAAGTACAGTGCGAACGTCAAACATGATAATTCGTAAATTGAATATATGAATAAAATAATAGTACCTTTGTTAGGAAATGTGGTAGGTTCGATATCACCTGGATATTTTCGTAGGTGGGGTCCTAATTATTAACGCTTCTTGGCCTTGAACACAGCGGATATGACTTATGACACAACACAATGCGCCACATACAGGGGCGAATTATTTTTTCTTTATTCAAACGTGTACAGAATGTTTCAAATGTCCCCTTCAGCGGTAAAACTTGAATTAATATTACCATTTAGATTGCGATAATGCCTTAACACCAAAATATCTTAATTGTAATAGGTAGGGTTCTATTACTCCAATTATTTCCGGCTTTTGTTCATAAATTTATGAACAGCTTACCTTTTACGAAGTTTAGATTAATGATTGACAATAGAAGCCTTATTTTATTCAATTACTATATAAATAAATAAAATTGAATTGTGTCTATAGTTTGAATAAACTTCCGTCTTCTAAGCTCATGACATGTTTAATTGCACATATAAAACATTAAAAAAACATAATTAATAAATTCTAAAATACAATGTTGATTCTAAAATATGTAGGGTTATTTCAAAAAACATATAGGAAAAACGGTACGGTATTATCTATGCAGAGCCGCGCTGCAAACTTCGTTAAATAAAATGAACTATTTGTTCTATACTCATTATCCATTATGTTACCGACAACTTCTCGTAATTAAAATGAATTACATACAAAGTTCTTTATGATCTTATTTCTAATTTCAATGTGCATTTCTGGTAATAAATAAAGCAGTTCGAAAGACTGTCAATATATTGGAAACAGTAGTTGTTTGGTTCAGACGTCTAAAATAAAGCATGGATGGTGAGTTTTAGATCTGGACATAGCGATGGCTAATGACAAAAAAGCTTTATATGAGCTTTACGTTACTCAGCAAAGCGTCGGCTGACGCTTTTTTGACGCTTACTGTGAACATTAGATTTACGTATACGAATAGTTCGAGATTTCGTCACATCGGTGATTAAATCAATGGTCAATAAATGTGTCTGTTAGCTACAAAACGGATAAGCGATTAAATATTCATACTAAACGGAAAGAAGCTATCACTTGAATTGTATATTCCTATGATGTTCTAGAGATCCTGCAAAACATTTATGGCAGATTTGTGTTCTCTCAAGAATGGCGGTTGATAAAGAATTCGTGGTGAAATCAGAGATGTCAAGTATCCTGATTTCTATGATCGGGATGCTAAATGATTCGACTTGTGGGAATATGTCAAAAAATTCCGTTCTCGCTTGACAAGTACATAATTTGACAATTCCTTTGATAGTTCTACTTATATACCGTTATTGCTTAATGTCTTCGGGATCCCTATAACGAAAGCTAGAAAACGGAAAACGAAAATCTGGATATTTCAATAAACTGCAAAAAGGAGGAGGTTCTCATTTCGCTCGTATTTTGTTGGTTATTTGTTACTGCATAATTCCGATATGTATATAACAGATTTGGAAAGTTATTTCATTGTTTGGAAGAGTATAACGTTCGGCCTATTCCCATTTAAATTTGACGAGATAAATTAACCTTTAAGTGTTGAAAAATTTGTGATGAATTTTTGTATTGGAATTAACTTTAAATCAGAATTAAGTTATGAATGTACGAAAATATAGATATGTAATTAAAAATACTTTTCAATTTAATTACTGCCCCTAAGGGTAGAATGATATAGAACAAGGTAACTCAAAGTAGGGTTCGCAAAACTCTAGGGGTTCGCCTTTATCGCTGGGGGTATTTCGGTATATTTAAAGGGGATTCGCAAAGCTATAAGTTTGAGTAAACCTGATATAAAGAAGAGAATTTAGCGGTGGTAGAGCCGTCAGAGCTCGCCCGAGGCGGCACCACCGCCACACTCATAACCCGTCGTAAAGCAACATATTCTTCATGTATTGTGTATCGGTTGGGGAGTTGTGGTTGCCGGATACACACTATTGCAGGCTACCATCTTAGTCCTTAAGAGTAGGAACGCATCCGCGTCCATCCTTAAATAGAACTTCTGTTCTATTTGACATTGGACGTGGTTGACCATGGGCTGCAGTGACCACTTAAAATCAGGTGGCCTGCACGCCCGTTTCTTACTCTTTCACATAAAAATAAATAAATGAGTAGATAACGCTTTGTTCTGGTTTGAAGTGAGTGGCAGGATGCACTTGTGCGGCGCTCTTGGCCGTAGTCCTCAGTAGTAGCAACGTGCGTGGGGTGATGTCAAATGGGAATCCTGTTCTTATATTTTTTATGTTATTTCTTAAACTGCCTTATTACACTAAAAAGCGAGGCGTTGCTACTTCTCAGAACTAAGCTGGTTCAGGCAAAACTTCAGTCGTGTTGGTCGAAGGTACCTATAGGCTGCAAAAACTATTTAACATCAGATAGCCTGTATGTTCTTCTGCTATTGTTTCAACATACCGGCTTTTTCATTAGAGACTACGGAACCATTTTGAAGTGTTAGAAGGAGGTAAAAATCCCACATTATCCCATCTATTTATCAAGAGATCGAAATCAGAAATTAACATAAAAAATGACGTTCTAAAGTACATTAGATGAAAGTAGTGGAATGTGGTGAACAGTCTCATATTAATAAATAAATAGGAGACGAAAGCGTCAACTTAGCGGCCAGTAGCGCCGACACGCGAGTCCGCTAATTAGGCCGCTCGGATCTAGAGATGTGCTGATAACGTGATAACGCGGGTGGTCGCGTCACCGTCACTCACCACCCGCCCGTATCGCGACATCGTAAGGACGAAATTTGCATGCATTTCCGCACATTCAGACGCCACGCGAATTGATGTCCGGATGAGAAGTGAATGGAAGGAAACCTGTCCCAAACTTCGATGTTTTACGATCCGTCTCGTTCAGGTTTCATACTATCGAGTCCCGTAACTCATATATTAAAAGATCAACTTCATCATAATTATCGTTATCACATTTCACTAAAAGATCATTTTAATTTTAGGTTTTCTTTCCATGTTTCGTTATATGCGCCGCCATTGTTTTTGTTACAACTCCCGCCTTTTTTATATTTTTTTCTTAAATCCTATTTTCTTTATGGTCGATTTCCGATTTGCTGCTACACGGTTTAAATGTTAAACGATACTTAAACATTAGATATATTTTGTCATTACGCTATAACCTTAATGTAACGAACCTCAATATGACGATTCTTCGATTTAATAAATCCTACATTCAGCCCATTTAACGAATTGTGGCAATTTACAAACTTTAACTAACTTAATTAAATATCTGCGATAATAAATATTTTTTTATTTGAGAAGAGTAGCAAACGACCACACAAGCCACCTGATGTGAAGTAGTCGCAGCCCATAAACATCCACGTGCGACACAAACACGACTGAAATCTTATCTGAACTCGTAAATACATTGCTACTCCTGAGGACTAAGATGGTTGCCTCGCTTCAGTGTAGCCGGCAACCGCACCTTTCCAACCGAAACACAAGTAATGCTTTAGGGCGGATTATAAAGGCGGCGGTGGTACCACCTCATTCGAACTATGGTTCTCCCACCTTAAGACATCTTTAGACATCTTGCCAATATGAATTATGCGCTTAAACTATGCCGTATTCCTTTCACGATGACTTTGTTATGGTATCACTTCCGCTCAGGGTTGTCAATGATCTTATTGTGAATCTAAACCGTCCAGTAAATATCTCTCTAGCCGATTAAGAGTTCAGTGACAAACACTCGGACAGAATAATTATATATAATATAGGATGAGTGTATCGTCCCATTGCGACAATAGACGATATTTCGGCATATAGTTTTCCATTTAATAAACTTGATTATTTCGTGTAGTTAGTGTGAAAACTCACAATACGCTTACGTGAATACTTGTAATACTACTAAACCTAAAATATGATCTAACAGTATTATGTGCTATATTGAAATCGTTGCAATCAACCAGAGTTTCAAAATATTCTGTAAACCGAGATTTTTGAGATGTCATCTAACTCTATAACGTGCTATAATTAAACAAATAGAATCGATCAGTTTAAAACCATCTGTAAAATGTTTTAAGATGTCCCAATGTCCTCGCAAATGGGCGATATATTCCTCTACATTGTAGAAATGTATTTGTACAAAAAAATTGTGGAAATTTTGATGAAATCTGAAGATATAATGGCAACCCTACGGCTGCCTGCAGCTCGCTCAAGTGAACCGCCTTTATTTGGAAAGGGAGTAAAGATTTGTATTTCAGCGCGCCCTTTGTTTACAGATTTGATATTGAGCTGTTTCGTGTTATTTCTTCCCCATAAACATAACCCAGTTTTAATTTCGTCCAAAATAGTGTTTATTTTTCTCGCGGTAGATTCGGGTCAACCAGGAACTACATACATGCCGACTTAATTTACGACATAAAATGTTAACAATAATATTCGGATCTACAAACGTTCAAAAATAATCTATACTGGGTTTTTTACATGAGAAAAGTAGTAAACGAGTTATATGAAGTGTTTGCAGCCCATAGACATCCACGTACAACCACAAACACGACCGAAATCCTCTGAGCTCGAACGTAGGTACGTTGCTACTCCTTAAGACTAAAATTGCCTCGCTTCAAAGTATAGCTGGTTTTGTGTATTCGTCGATAAAAGGCTTCTTTATCGATTGAAAACATATATTATTTTATACATAACGTTGTTGGGTGATCGTTATCTGGGCTAGCGTCACGGATGAGAGCTGAATTCGGTAACAGTATCCACCTATCCTAACTGTAAAGTACTTCGTCATAACAGTCCAACGTCTCTTGCTTACTTATCATTAATGCCATCATGACTGCTAGCAGCATGAGATATTACTTGTATTAAAATATGTATTTCAAATTGGTGACGATTAATAATGTTGACTGAACATAATTATCAATTTTCAATTATCCATACTGATTATTTAAATAATTTTCTCTTATATACATTATTTCCATGTTCATTACAATTATGAAAATCTTCAAACTAATTATAATAAGAGCCTAATCTAAACAATTTAAAGGGATACCATACCATGCCCATGCGACATGGCTCCAGGAACGCTAGTCATGTTGCCGCCTTGAATAGTAATCGCAATTCTCTGCACGAGGTATGAAACAGCCCTCTTGTCACAGCGGCGTCAATCAAACGTGGGACTAATTAATTAATTTCTCTTATTATTAAAGTGCAGCCGGCAACCGCACCAGTCCAACCGAAACATAAGTAAAGTTTTAGCGCGGATTATGAAGGTGGCGGTGGTACTTCCCCATTCGAACTATAGCTACACCTGTTAAACAAAGAGACGGATAGTTTACAATAATGGCGATAGCGATACAAATCGTTAATATCGCAATGCAGGATGTTAGAGTCATATCTCACAGTTCAATTTCCTATACACGGACGAGGCGAGGCTTACGTCATCACTTGAGGCGCGGCATTATGGCCCTGTTCTACCATTGACAATGATTAAAAAACTTGACTTTTCTATAGACTATAGATTAAATATAAATTAGCAGTAGATAATATTGTGTTCCGCCACGGTTCCGGGTTTGATACCCGATGAGGTACAACCAAATGTCTATAATTTTGATTTACGTTTCCATGGAGGAATATGACTCTCAGACTTGTAAATTTCAGAAAGTTAACTAAAGAAAGAAACGAAACAGTAAAGAATATGTTAATACTGATAAATTTATTTCAAATTTTAATGGGACAAATAAGAAAGTATACATTTCGTGAAAAAGAGTTTTCTTTTTTTTTAAATAAGTCAACTGGTTGGTGGCTAATAAAGATAAAATTACAACCAATTTGACAAGTTTATTTTTAAGTAAGTTAAAATAATCACGAATATTCCGTGGAGTAACATGAACGATCCAGAGACTAACGCACCGCCGAAACCGCTCTTTGCATACAACATAATTCATTTTCTTCTTAATATTCTAAGTTTCTTAACAAATTCCATAAAGTTGTGCAATGATATGTAACGGATAAAATATTGCTCAGAAAAGCAAATTAATTATACCTCATATAATTACGTGCTAGCCTGTTTTAATTTGTCCATTTTGAATAACTCAGTATTACACTTTAAAGGCGGAACCAGCTCGCTACCTATTATAGGCACAAAACGAACCCACACGCAGTTGATGTACACGGCCCGACTGTCACGTTAAGCTAGAAACACACTAGTTTTATTAATCATTGCACGACTGCGTATAAATGCACGGATTCTCATACAGAATTAATCAAATTATTGAAGGGAAAATGCTTAAATTACTTAAATTTTTAGAAAGGCCAATCAATTAAGTGCTAAAACGCTTATTATCATTTGAAAATTAGAAACTGTTGCTTAAAGTAGCCTTAGAATATGTATATGGAGCGTCAGACGACAGTAGTTATTAAAACTGTTAGTTATTTTTGTGTTAAGTAAATTAGTAGTAGGTAGTAGTAATTTTAAAAAAGAGACGTATTTAAATGTTATTCCTTCGTATAAATCGTGACGGTACATTCAATGCACAAAATATGGCAATACGCATAGTATTTAATTAATTTAAAAATTATTCTTTAACATTTTTTTCTACAAATCATTCAAACCAAGCCATGACTAAAAAGGTAATTTAATCATTTTATATTATATAATATTATAATAAAAAATCTTTATTTAAGTAGCAAAGTCTTATTTTTTATTTTTACTATTTTATACTATTATTCAACAATCTGCTTATGACTACATATTCTTGTATTGAACTTTTATGGTGTTGCACGAAATGAAATTCGAAACCTTCAGCTAGATTGATAGGATCGATAGAACTTATTTCACTTGTTATCAATGTATACTTCTTAAAGTTATGAAAACAAATCAATATTAAAGTATAATTTCCAATCATCATGTACTAGAGAGTACATAATTAATAAATTTCAATATTTCAATATTTCTATTAAAAAACAAATTCTTTTCCCAATACATCTTAAAGTCGATGAAACATCATAAGTTCGACTTGAAAGGCTCGTTTTGGATAATGTTCGACCAGGAAACTCGTTTTCTTGACGCATCGCAACACACTCCAACACACTCAAACAGATATGTTTCTACCGTAAAGCACATTGCAGCATAGTACTAGGAAGGATGAACAAAACGACGTACAAACTGGTACTATTAATTACGCGGGCACCAGACAGTGCGGCGCGGGCGTGCAGACGTACAGACCCGCCAAACATCTCTATATATAATTAGGGTTGGGACGTTTTGATAATGTACAAACTCTACTTATGAAAACAAGGAATTAAAACTTCTATTATTAAAAAATACGTCACATTATTGAAACAAAAAAAAACAAAGGAGTAACTCCATTGTTTTTTATCGTATTTAGAATTAATAACTAATTCTAATTCTAATTCTAATATTTTATTTCATAATGACCGTCTAGGGTACAGTGTAAAATCAGTACATCGACTTGGAGCGTCCTGTTGGCTAAGGTTGACCGGGAGAAAAAAACCGGAGGAAAAATTGTTTGAAATTATTTTGTTCATCGTGTTTGTTACTTTATTATTATTATGTTATTAGCGTTAAAATAGTGTAATTTAGTTGTCACAATGTGGGGAGATATGTTCATCCACAACTCAAAATAATTTAGTGTTGGACCCTCGATAACATGTTTATTAAACAACTTTAAAGGTAGGAAAACGGTAGTTCGGTGGTACTTCCCTGGTACCCTGGTAGTGGTACCAGGGAGGTACCACTGCCGCTCTCATAATCCGTCGTAAAACATTACTTGTGTTTCGGTTGGAGAGGTGCGGTTGCCGGCTACATTTTGAAGACAGGCGACCATCTTAGTCGTCAGGAGTAGCAACTTATCTACGTTCTAGTTCAGATAGGATTTTCAGTCGTGTTTATGGTCGTACGTGGATGTCTATGGGCTGCGACTACTTAACATCAAGTGGTTTGCATACTAGTTGCTACTCTTGTCACATAAAAAAAAAACATTGAATAAATAATAAATAAATGTAAAAGTCGGTGGAAAAAACAAATGTATTAATTAAGTAGAAGAACATCCTTTAAAAGTAAGTTTTAGATATTAACAAGAGATGACTTTCCTACCAGACAACATGGTATAAATCCATCGATCGACACTGATGTGTATCGCGTCTAAAACGTTTGTCATCGCAGACCTGCACTTAAGTAATAAATAAACCAATGAGCTGTTAGATACTTGGAATAGCCGAGCTCAAGTTCTATTTATTTATCGATTTACACTAATAAATAACGATTAATCTCGCGTCACTCGATAAATAATACATATTGACGGTTTAGCTCCTGTCCGTTTGTTTAAGCGTAGAATGCACTCTCGAGAACAATCGAGCACAAAATATCATGTTGTTTTTAACGCCCTAAATACGATTTTTTGATTTAACACTGTGACTGCTTCTACAACACTTTTGTGTAATACGCGACGCAACGCGCTTGTGGCTCGTATACACCAGTGTTGTAGGGACAAATCTGTATAGATTTCGGGCGAACAAAAGTTCTATGTTTACGTTGGCGCTACAAGACTGGGGGCGGACATTGACATCTATGTACCCGATGTATGATATGAGCGTCGCAGTCAACGCGTTAAAAGAGTAATAAACGGGCATGCAGCCACCTATAATAGATGGTACCTGAAGCTCAGGAGCAGAATTACGCTACAATATCTTCTATCGTAAGAGACATTTAAGAGTATTCCGGGATCTGCAGTAGTAAGAGTTAGAGCTTGAACCGTTCCAACATATGGATATCAGGAAAGACCTCGGTGTAAGTACACTCCACTCCACAGAATATACGCGATGTTTATGTTTCAATTGAAGTAATGCGGTTGCCGGTTAAAGTTATGTGACACGATATAATTCTCAGAACTAGCAATACGTACGACTTTAAAGACATTAACTTTGTTTAAACTTGATGTGTACCGAGGCTAGAGCGAAGAATTTATCGGGTGCCCATTATGTTCATTTGCTATTATCGTAATACATAAAATGAAACGAAAAGTAGATAACATTTGCTTTGAAGTTCTAGATACATTTTGAATTTATATAAAATGGTAAAAATATTTTTTATATATAAATTAGCTTAACGAATACGCAGACGGGCCACTTAATGGCAACCAGCCAGCGTCGTCAATGTATATTTCAAAAATTAAAGGAGACGCCAGCATCGTCGCCATTTTGTTTTATAGATTTGCTTAAGGAAAAGATTGAGGGGCCACCTTGTGGGAGGCAATTACCGCCGCCTATAGCTGTAACGTATATTCTATATGGGATTCCTGTCTTATTAAAAATTAGCTGTTCCTCACGGCTTTGCTTGCAGAATACATAATATGCAATTACCACCGTCACATACATTTCAGCGTAAAACTTACTAAGGTTTTGGTAGATAGTGTGGTTGAGGCAATCACCGTAGTCCTCGTGAGAAACAACTGATTTATGAGCGACTTCAGGCACGACATCTGTTTTATAAGGTCTTCAGGCGAAACTCCTCTTTTATAAAAATTGGTTATATGTAGCTTTTCAATGGTAAAGACATGTCATTTGTCGTTAGATGAACTGCAAGCTCGTTTACTATTTAGCTTATAAAACGAGGTTCGTGTCGCCTAAGCCTTATATCTAATATAGGTTAGCAAAAAAACGAGCACAGTCCGCGAGCGCGTGGGCGTTGTTTGCTATCTCGCGTTATGATGACGTTGGGCACCACGCCAGAACGTTAATCATTTTATCATATCTCCACCGCTATTTACACTAAGTTTTAGAACGCATAGCCTAAATTGTAACTTTATGATCGTAGTAATAAACGAATATGCAGACTGAGCTATGGTAAGTGGTCACTGTCCATGGGCATCTCCAACGCTATTTACACTAAGGTTTACCACACGTAGCCTACCTAGATCGCAACTTTATGATCATGGTAATAAATGAATATGCAGACTGTTCGGTGATAAGTGGTCACTGTCGCCCGTGGATATCCGTAACAAAACTCAATTTAGGGCCTCTGCACTAAAGCCTTAACACTTTATCTGCGGCGTACAACACGTATATTGGCCCTATACCTGGCCCAATGCGCTTGCAGCTTGTACACACCTGTGTTGTACGTACAAATCTGTGTGAATCATGGGTTGTATAGCTACAAGACTGTGTCTGAATTTCAGCCACATTACATCTATGTTTATATTCGTGGATGCTACACGGATACCAAAAACACAATATTTGTGTCAATTGTCAGCTTATATCCAGTGTAGAGAAAACAGCTCCAGTTTAGTACCGTCTCCCGCAATGATGACTCCATTATATGAATTAATTTAAGGTCACGTGTACGAAGTCCCGGGCAGTAACTAGCTTAACCAAAAATTAAGTACTGATACAATACAAACCTCTTAGATCAATGCTGCCGTGAGGAGTGTGTAAACTCAAACAGGCGCTAATCGACGCAACCACGGTTTAAAACGAAATAAACACATAACTAAGCCACTTCACGCGTTTGTTAACAAACAGCTAACAATAGCCACCGGAAGGCTGCTGTTTACGAGATGCATCTTCAAAGAAAACGGTCCGCGGTTGTTTTCATGTGGGTATGAAAATGGCACGCAAAAGATGGGAGAACTAGAGTTTGAGAGGGGATGTACCACCGCTGCCCCCGTGATCCGCCGTAAAGCATTGGGTTTCGGTTGGAGAGGTTTGGTGCTGACTACATTGAAGTGAGGCGTAGCAACGTATGTACGTTCGAGCTCAGATAGGATTTCGGTCGTGTTTGTGGTTGTTCGTGGATGTCCATGGGCTGCGACCACTTAACATCAAGTGGTTTGCATACTCGTTTGCGACTCTTCTCACTTTAAAAAAATCTCCTTCATTCTACAATAAAATGCATTATTTCATCAATTACTATTTTCACTTTAGTCTAGGTATAGTCCGACGTAAATTAACCGTAATAAATACCGATTTACACGTAAATCGTGCGACGCCTACTGTACGTAGGTGTGAGCTTTATGATGGACCATATGAGCTTTATGATAATGGCCAAGCTTTAATCATACGAGTACTTACGCTATCAGATTTGCATGATAATGACAATTTGAAATTACTTCGCGGTGAACATTGTTTTTGTGACATTGAAAATACAAAGACCAAATCGATATATCCGAGAAACCTATGGCCGTGGTCCGAGAGATCGCTGAGATCGAAGAGCCCGAAAGACCGAGATCCGAGACCCGATAGAACATGAAGACCGAAAGACCGAGATGAGATAGACCAAAAAACCGACATTCGAGAAAAAATAGAAAAACCGAGATCCGAAATACCGAAGAGAGGATTACTTGAAAATGTGGTTGCTAGCTACACTTATAAGCAAAGTGTTAGCCACTTAATTAATTCTCAGGAGAAGCAACGCATGAATTAGAAACAAATTCATTCCTTTTTTATACTGAAACAGTGATAAAGGACTTTTCAGGTCATCTGATATTAAATGGTCTCTACAGTTCATAGTTCATACACGTCAAACAACAAACAAAATATAAATAAGTGTAATTGTAAACAATTTGAATTTGAACTCGTCCGCATTGAAACGCCGATTTTGCCGAAGATACCGCAATTTGCCGTACTGCCAATAAATTGCGGGCACGTAACTGCATGCAAACAAATCCCGACGTGACGTCATGAGGCACACATGGGACCTATCATTATGATTTTGTGTAAAAGGCAGAAGGCTAACTGCAACAGTTGCACTGCAAGCTAATAAAGAGTAACGTCAGGTAATTACTGGGAAATAGCTAGGAAATGACCAGGAAATAAATAGGAAATAGCCAGAAAATAATTAGGAAATAACCAGGAAATAACAAGGAAAAATGTGTGTGTAAAGTGAAGAAGTATTTAGAAAAGTAAAATTTATGGGAATAATATTGTTATGTTAGGCCTCACCGAAAATCAGCGCCGAGTTGAACTTGGTTTCTCTCGGCATACCCTGAACCTTTTTTCATTGTAATAATTGTATACTGCAGCACGAAATATATATCCGTACTTTAAAATATTTCATGTTACTTTTATTGTTGTATCACACATTGTCAAAACAAATCAAAATCAAAATATTTTTATTCAAAGTAGATTCTTTACTCTCTTTTTGAACGTCAATAAACTACCACCAACTCGTAAGGTGTTTCGTTTTGGAGAAGAGTCGGCGAAAGAAACTCCA
>DWON01002004.1:0-22115 GCA_018251015.1 Phocides pigmalion okeechobee
GGCGACCATCTTAGTCCTCAAGAGTAGGAACGCATTCGCGTCCATCCTTAAATAGAAACTCTGTTCTATTTGAGATTGAACGTGGTTATCCATGGGCTGCAGTGACCACTTAACATGAGATGGTCTGCATGCCCGTTTCTTACTCTTTCATAATAAAAAAATAATAATAACAAAAGTAGATAAATAAGGTAACTACGTACTGTTTCATACATTTAGTTGGAATATAAATAATTTATACTATTTTACTATACTGTAACACGGGAAATTCTGTTCGGTTGTAGTTGACGGGCTGCAGTACTCAATCAAAATCAGATAAATAATATAAATAATATATATAGTCAGTTAGGAAACCAAGAAATATGAAAAATAAATAATAAAATCTTACATGTCTCAGATCAAAGTTGTTTGACCAAATAAAACGCGGAAAGAAGCAAAGTTATTTTTCTACCAAATGACAAGTCATCTAAGATTCATTATTCCTATCGATCTATTCACGTACGGTTTGTTGATAAACGACCCACCTTATTTGAACAAGTTTTATGACTGGTTTTGTGGCGAATATGATTATACAAGTAGTCTATACAGATCGACCAGCAAGCACATGTTAATGTTATTTGTTCTAGCACACCACCTAAAGTTAAGTAGTCGCAGCCTATAGACATCCACGTACAACAACCACAAATACGACCGAACTCCTATCTGAGCTGGAACGTAGATACGTTGCTACTCCTGAGGACTAAGATGGTCGCCTCGCTTCAAATTATAGCCGGCAACCGCATCTCTCCAACCGAAACATAAGTAACGCATTACGGCGGATTATGAGGGCGGTACCTCCCCGATCAAACTATAGTTCTGCCACCTGAGTTTGTTTTCTTATAATTTTCAATCCTCTAAATTAAATATTTTTGCAGAGTATGTACGTATAGATAGACATTTCATTGAGTATTGTTAAGAGTGTAATAGCAAGGACGATTTCGGAAGAGGTTAAATTATTCCGGGGCCAGTCTTGTCACGTAGCTAAGAGTAGAACTTGTTTTATAGAGCTTGTATCGGTATATAATAGTTTTCCTTTATAAGTAGCCTTAAGGCATTGAATATACTTTTGGTTGCCACGTAATTTTTGTTATAGATTTAGTTTTTCCACGATTTATTTTTCTACAATAATGACTTTATGGTTTTTTTTGTGGTTGGTGAATTTTATTTTAATTTAATTTTGTGGTAATACGGGTCAAACGAAGGAAGAGGTCCACCCACTATCGACACATGCAACAATAAAACAATTACAAGTACGTTACTATAAAAAAAGTTAAAAAAAAAACTGTCTCACTAAAATGCTGGAAGTTCGTGTGGCCTGATCCTAAAACCGACATTTGATAGTAACCGATTTATCTACAGAGTTAAGCAAGCTAAGTCTCGGACGGGAGTTGAATGGGTGATATAATCAAATATCATTGATTAAAGTTTGCTGGCTATCTTATGAGGATGTTGAAAGCATCTGACATGGGCTGCACACTAATCCACTTCTGACTCCATCGATCCGCAGTAGATTAGCGTGATGGAGTGTGCTCCAGGCCATGTTTTTGGGAAGTACTTGTATCCAACAGTAGACATAAACGGATTGCAAATTGGGAATAGACGGTAGTGGAGTGATTCGAACATACCCGTTTAGCTGTCTTGTGTGCTCATTATTTTTCTAAACCTAGTCAGTGTGATTTATATTGTATCAAGTATTAATATTACATTTTAAATACTGCCGAGGTTTTCCGTCCGTTTTATCCTCTTATTCAACTTTAACCTACAGAACGCTCAAAGCCAATGAACTGGTTTTACATTGTAATGTTAACATTCATGTTGAATACTTTATTTCATTGTAAGGTATTTACATACACTTAATGAATGTCAAGGATAAAATATAAAATCAGTACATCGACTTTGAGCACCCTGTTGGCTAACGTTGACCGGGAGAAAAAAGCCAGCGGACAAAACTCTCGGCACTCTTTTTGACTCAGTCCTTGATAAATAAACATTATACAGTATAACTTTAGTAAGATGGTGAGCACATGAGACAGCCAATCGTGTGTGTCAGGATCTTTCTTTCCACTGTCATCTGCACACAATTTCGAGTTAATAAAACTATTACATGAGGAATAGAAATAGCCCGGTGTGTCCAATCCCAGGCTTTCTTATCATCTAAATGGTCCTTAACGTCATAATATGCTCTTCGGCATAGGACTTGTTTTACAGTTATTTTGAATTTATGGAAAGGCAGAGATTGAACCTTGTCCGGAATTTTATTATAAAATTTTACAGACATGCCGATAAACGAATGAATACTTTATAATAAAATAAAACACTTTTTGAAACAAACAAATTCGATTTTTCTACCGATGCCTAAGATGAAACTTGGATACAGTCTTATCAGTAGGTGTACTACATGTAATGTAATCACTATATGAAAAATGAAACGTCACAAGTCCACAACAGCTACACATAATGTACGTTACTCGACCACTTGTTGAGAATTGAGATGTCAATCCACACTATCCCTCGCTCATGTTACAGTGTTAAGATAATGACGTTTGGCCAAGTGTACACAATAGATGTTTTTCGTCGTTGCGGATATAATTAGTACGAAACGACGACACTCGACACTCCTCCACAATAATATGCTGTATATAAAACAATATATGTTAGACGTGAAGTGTGCATAGCCCCGCGGCTTGTGTAGATCGTAAAATGTCGAAAGATAAACAAACTAAAAGCGCGTTCGGAATTTAGATGGGTGACCGAGCGTAGTAAGGGAAGTGAGCGCTTTCGAGTTTCGAAGGGCACATTAAGCAGAGGATACATTCATAACCAGTAGTGAGACATAAACAATATTGTTAACACTGCTTTTATATTAACATTGCTAGGTTACATTCATATATAAAAGGTAGGTAAAACTAGATTTTACATGTTAAGATAAGTAATCAATATTTATGACCAAATAAAGAAATGTGAAAAAGGTGTGTTCACCAATCCGCAACGTGGTGATCCAGGCCGGTCTCAGATGTGGGGACCTGTGCCACCTGAGGCGCTTGATTTAAATTTAGTTAAATACATTAGCTATTGGCAGACATTGTAACGTAACACGCAGTATTAGTATAAAACCATTCTTGCGTTACGATGGAAAGACGATTCCGTTACAAATAAGGCGACCTTTTAGTTCTCACTAGTAGCAACGCGTCGTTGAACGACTTCATATAGGACCATCGATCTATGGACAGGAGTGACCACTGAACATTAAGTGCAAGTTCGATTGCTACTTTAAGTCTATATAAATCTATTCAAACAAATGTGTGACAAAAAATTGGATCAAGTATACATATATTTTCAACGACAAAATCAAGGCCGGCATGACATTGTTATTTATTATTTAGAAATCAGGTAGAAGTCATTATGCGGGCGGGGGCGTAACGCGGCAACACCACTGGCTCCCTTGGAGCGCCAACGACCTTGCAAGGTCGCATTTGCTGCCTCACCTGTAATTATGGATTCCACTATACTTAGTTATGTTTTTTACGCAATGCAACATTAGGGAAATTTCGACATTGGCAAGTTATTTAACCGACTTGGAACGTAGTAACGTTTTTATAGCAGCAGATTGATGTTGTATGTATAACAGAGTTAAGTAACTTCATACTTATCGTATTACTTAACTGTTAGTGGTTTCTTTGAACGGCGCGCTAATGTTTATTTGCAATATAGTTCTTTAGATATATTAGCGGAATAAGTTGTGAAAGAGAAATATATGTGCCCGTAATGTATACAATACACGTAGATATAATAAAAACAGGTAATTTGGTTTATGTCTCGAATACAAGAAGTTCTAGAAATGGTCCTTCTAGAATTTTCTAGAAATTGAGAGTAAGCATACCTAAGGTCTTAGTGTGTACAGACAGTACCTATAATTATACTGGCTAAGTACGCATGACATAATCGTGAAACTTTTTGGGGATTCCTAATCTGACACGATAAATTTATATATTTTGTATAGTTTCTACAGACAAACGGATAGAACTATTTAGTATTACGTTTAGATATTTCTGTTGCTAAACCTATGTCGCGTATGTGAATATGATGTGAAATACGGCAGTTAGCCATTTATCGCGCAGGTGTTAAGTAGAGAATTGCGCGCCAATTACGTGCCTGATGCAGGCGCATTCGATATCATAGGACCTTTTTTTATCGTTGGAAGAATATACTAAATAGCAAACATTCGATGTTAAATGTCTACTCAGTTCAAGTTTATCTATGTCCAACCATAAAGGGGATTGGACTCAACGCATCAATGCACGGCCGACCATCTCAGTCACCCTCATCTCAGTTCGCAGGAGTACCTGAGGACTGACATAATCGCTTCGCTTTAAAATGTAGCCGACAACCGTATCCAATCAACTGAACCACACCATTTGTTTTATGGCGGAATTTGAGAGCAGTTGTGTTACCACCCGTCCGAAATTCTCCCACCTTTTTTTAAGCTTTAACAATTTATAGCAACCACGGAAAACAAGACAGTTGGGATATGTTGTGCCGTTCCTAGCATATGTTTGAATCAGTAGACGTGTACTTGGCAATATATAATTGGCAAAATTAATAACGATACAAGAATTCATAATGTGTAAAATTAAGTTCCATAGATTCTACTACACATTTAGATATAGTTTGACCTAAGTAGGATAAAAAAATATAGAAGTGACATTCAAACGTGCGTAAATGAAAATTCATTTATATAATTTATTCGTTTCGATACTTCATTATGATCTCCAAATTGTGGTTCTTAATATCGCTACTTCAAAACAAAAGGGCCACAACGCGAACAGACCTAATTTTACAGGAGAGCCATTTAGTTTTCAAACTCTGTTTATTAATAGGTGTTATACACTGTTAGAAAGATATTTTTATTCTGCTTTTAATGGTTGATTCGGATATGTAACCGACAAAATTTGAATTTTTACAATAAAAAGGATTTTGAATATTTTAGAATTTTTGTGGCCCTTTTGTTTTAACATAGCGATATGTATATAGATCTATTTAAACGGTTTTATGAATATGTCATGTGATACGATTTTTTTGCCAACAGAGATTCTTAAAATTTTAAACCAAAGGATTATTTGAGTTTAAACGGATAGCCAAAGTAAATAAACCGTCGACCCTCACATATGCCAATTGTTGTCCACCAACGCGTAGTCGCCGACATATGAGTCACGTCTCAAACCCTGTTAAATGAAGTCTTTGTTTTGTTCTGAATGTTAAATAAAAGGTTGTTCTTTTTCCACTTTTTAGTCTTCCCCTAGTTTAGCGGCTAGCATACAATTGGTGACTCAGTCGCCGTCTATGGACGTCTATAACCAACTTCATACAGAATGGGAGTCAGGACGTTGCTACTCCTAAGGAATAAGGTAACGCAACTATGAATTTTCTTCAAGTTTCAAATCAGAATCAAATATTTTGTCCATCAATCTGTCTATTATGTTAACACATCAGAAGAAAAGACAAATGATTTAATGAAACTTATTTTGAATTTTTATTTACAGGATATATTGTTTCTTCTTTTAAATGTTCCATTCTTTAAGCATTTACGCGGTCGACCTCGCAGATACTAGCAATAATCTGTAATACTACGATTGCTCACAAGTCACAACACAATATCCTTCAGATATAGCGTCAATTCTATACCATAAGGTGCGCATAATGACATTGATTTTTCTATTACCTAT
Source organism: Phocides pigmalion okeechobee (assembly GCA_018251015.1). Lineage (NCBI taxonomy): Eukaryota > Metazoa > Arthropoda > Insecta > Lepidoptera > Hesperiidae > Phocides > Phocides pigmalion. Next base: position 5,760 of record DWON01002004.1, read on the forward strand.
AATAATAAAAGAAAAATCTTTAGAAAATGAACAAAGCCAGTTTCGCACTGTGGTAGCCCGTCCTTGTCCAAGCTATCTATTGTTGCAAGTCTGCTGTCAGTTACATAGATATCTACTGTTATTCAAAGAGCGATAGTGTCACTTTTGTTCTACAGTAACATTATTGTAACGCTAAAACAGTGATAGCCTAGTAGCAAGGTTCCGACTTCTCGCCCGGGGAATCAGGAACTCGAAGTCCCGTAACCCACTTTAAATTTTTTAAGTGATATTGTAAAAGTTTGGATTCCGGTTTAAAACCTCGTTTTAATAATCCGATTAGATGCTGGTAGTAATATTAAATGTGCCGACACACTCCTTGACATATAAAGATATAGTTCACTTGTAATAGATTATATTTATTTTGAAAAACAAATAAATAACAATGATATAATATCGCAGTTTCGTTTTGTCCCTACAAATTAGAATTAGAGCACCTGGCAGATTTATCTCAAATGCACTCTTGATCCCACAATTTAAGCAATTTGGGTCAATGTTAATGATAGCATCGTACTCATAAAACCCTTCAAACATCTCAAAGTCAAAGAGTTAAGTCTATCAATCCGCCTTAGGTCAGTATTGTAGATTATGACTTTATCCTTCTCATTCTGAGAGAAGTGAAGTAGTGGACAGTGATGAGTTGGTTATGATATTATATACTGAAGTAGGTAATTAGAGTTATACGGATTTTATTTAGTAATAAACGTAAATAGTTTTAGTAAATGTTTATAATTTTTTTAAGTTTAAAATTAATTAAAATTATCAATTACAATTTATATGACTATTTAGCTACAATGACCTATTTATGTTGCCGAGATAACTATTAACGTAAATTATGATAATGAATTATCGAGCATTATTATTTACGTTTAATGTTTTGTTAAATATAATCGAGATCTTCTTCCGTTTTCGTCCCTAAACCTTATTTATTGTATGTCTATACTTATGGAATTTTAATCAAGCCAGCTGGAATTTACGAGAAATATTGAACGAATAGCGCATGGTGAATTGTGCAAGTTCCGTGACTCGTCGACAAAGTAAAGCAACGTCGTGCGTGGTTCGTTGTTGGATGGGTGATCGCTAGGGGCAAATATCAGTTGCTCCCGATTGTTATCTATAGATAACTATTGATATCTATAGATAACAATCGTTAAACCTTATCGAGGACCTTTTGGACAGTTTGAAAATATATGACGAGCTGTTCTCTACAAAACAACCAGAGCTTCAACCCGTACGCAATAGAGTAGCGCAGTGAAGTAAACTATAGTCTTCCTCCAATTGTGGTGTTTCTTCGGTTTGACTGGTTAGGTATTAGAAAGATATTTATGCAAGGCGTTTCATATCAGTCTTTAAGAGTAGCCATAGGCAACCATAGATAGGCTTTAATCCTATTTAGTATTACATATCCACGTATTAGATGTCTGTGGTAGGTATACAATAAAGCAGTACAGTATTTTAACAAACGGCCATTTAATGTAATTGAGAACATCGTCAACGCAGTTAGTGTCATGATTACTTTAACGTAAGTAGCCATTTCCTTATAAATTGTGTCGAGAGGAAAACGCTACTTCGGAAGGGCACTTCCACTGAATCACTGATAAACTACAAAAATACATTATTTTAGAATAACAATACACGCGCCTACGTTCTCATAGAATTCATAACAATTTATCCATTTCTTTTTTCATTTGACTTTCTTACTAGGGTAGAACAGAACAGAACTATACAGAAATAGTGTACATCACTTCGAGTGTAATGTCAAGAAATGTCTGCGCTTTGAAGGAAACTTTTATGTAATTTTTATATATGGCGACCATAATAGTCTCCAGGAGTAGTCTCCATAATACCTTTGTGAGTGACTTCTTCTTGAGAAATGTTCAGGGCAACCGTAATTTTGTTATAATTTTATAGTAATTGAATATTGAAATACGTAAAGAAAATGCAGGTAAGGTACACATGGTAATTATGTATCCGAACTAAATTGGTTGAATTTCGTATTGCGTAAAATAATCATGAAAAATATAAATTATCATGTTCAATACAAGTAAATATATAACGATCATGGAAGGCAGGTGTGACATAAATTAAAGTAATTGGGTAAGTGATAGACAAAAATCAAAAACTTAATAGTAAAACGATAAATTTAACAGCTAAGTACGATAAGTAACCTACAAACAAGAAAAATATTATTTTTACAAAACGTTTGAAAAAGGTTGCCCTCAATTCGTGCGCGCCTGTAACATGTGGCTGGTACCATTCCGTGACAAGAGATGTTCAATTTATAGCGATCATGCGTTTTACAATACAATCCTTGAGGAGCGATCAATTCGTGTTTGCACGACGTTCAAGCTTGTATTATCCATACTGACATATTTACAAGATCCGTAAATTACTTCAATAAAAATTTGCATTCTCTATGTAGGTAAGTGTACCAATATCGTTAATTTAACTCGCGTTCATCATGGCACCAAATAAAGAGGACAGTCTACAATATTACCTTAAGAGGTTTCGACACATTGAATCAGTCGGTTAGATATATAGCTGACCTTAAAATGGGTCTGATAAAAGAATAGAACAGAATAATAGTAAAAGGTGTGAATGAAGCAGAAATAACTTTTAATTTTATTTTAATCTAAGGAGATTGGTCAGTGGACATGTTGTATAGGTCTACGCATGCTTTGCTTATTTTTTAATATAAATTTACGTAATACTTGATGACATTTTATGGCGGTTGTCGTACGACAGAATCGTTTTCATTGGTCTAATAGTGAACTACAAATACCGGCATTAGCTCGCATTATATCAGTATATTCTGCTATAGTTGTTCTTTGTTTGACGCTTAATATAAATGTATGGTAATACCATCTGCTTAAAAAAATTACGGACTTTAGCATTAGATGAAATAGAGAGACGTTTTCCTAAAGGGGTCAGGTCGTTTTGCTTTGAACTTAGAACGGTTAGTTCTATGCGCCGGAGTCGCATGGTCGAGTTGTCGCGAGCCGCGTTTCTCGCAACGCTTGTGCAACAGCTTGTTGCGTCAAGATTCCGCCCCAGCCGTGTTGGCTCAGTTCTACTCTCGAGAGATTTAGATTATAGATGCGCCCTCGAGTTGATTTGTGGTATTCTTTCTCAATAACTTTCGATAGAAGCGTCATAACGCGGACGTACACATCTTAATGTACAACTCACACTGGGCTTGCTCTCTAGTAAGCACATGCACCAGATGCACCGGCATACTTCTCTAAGTATGACGGTGCATCTGGTTGTATTTGATAAAATCCAACAAGAGTACGAAGGCTTTATCAATCGCTTTATTAAGAAGAAGTACACGCGACATTAGATTTGAAAAATAATGTCAAGAAATAAAAATGCAATTTTGTATATGCTGTGTAAAAGTGTTATTTTTTCATGTATTGTATAATAAATTGTTTAATGTCAAAAAAACAAAACTAAACATACGTATCGTTTATAATGCAAGCGCATCAGCTTAACTTAATGAATGTATTTCGAAATGTAGCTACACATATTACGATGAAAATCTACAGGATCCATTTTAGTACATTGTTTTTTTTAACATTTTAATATTATAGATGCAAAGGCACTATCCGCAATTTTTTATTTGCGAAAACTAAATGATCGATTTGAATGAAACTTGTTTTACATGACATGACATCTATACGCCATATTACGCAGATGCGCAGATAACCAGATTTCTTCTACTCTTTTAAAATTAATTCCCACGAAATCTGGGTACGACTAGTACATGATAATAAATAAATATAAGTTAAGTGCAATGTGTACCTAGGGAGATCTGAACATTAAGATTGCAGGATCGACAATAAACAATGCTGATACGAAGCTATACTAAGTAAATAAATGAATTAAACGAATTAGCCTCGATCATCTGGGTCAAGAGTACTGGGTGCGTGCAATCACACAAAGATAAACAAAGAGGAACCGCAATTTTATGTACAACAATGCTAAGACGTGACAATTAGGTAATCAAGTGTTCCAATAACGTTACGTTAGTGATCATAATCACAACAATTGTAGTTATATTTAATCAGAATGAGACGATGGTGATTTGATCGACATTGCTGGTGATTAGTGGGCGGTTCATATCTGGCACACAATTGAGATCGCTGTTCAGTGTGGGAAAACACCAGCGTTCTTGGCATCATGCCGCATGGTCCCCGTAGTCTGTTTAGGATGGTGATTCGGTTATAATGAAATCTATTAAATAATTAAATAAATTATTCACAAAAAAAAACAATGAGTTTTCACTTTAGTTTTAGGTTAGATTATTTTAATGGTGAATTTTGATTTTGATTTTAGGTCGGGGTGATTGGGTATATTTCTTTATGTGTAACCATGGCACTCAGGGTATTCTAGTGTAGAACCGAATGTATAAAGTGGTATTTAGTATAGCATAAGAATAACATAAAAACCAGAAGTTTATTACGTAAGATATTTTTGGTACGGAGAAAGGCTCAGCAAATCGTAAAGGTATAAATTTATTAACTATAAAAATACGTTTATCGTAAGTTATTATAGTTATTGCAAGGAAAGAATAATTTTAAGGGCATGTATTCACACAGATTCACACACACACACACACATACATTAACATTTATTCTTGTGTATTTTTTCTTCTTCTAATATTATAAAATAAAAATAATATGATACTCAGACGACTAACATTTTTGTTTTAAATTTACTATTGACTTATTATTATAGAAAGCCCGTGCCTCACCAAAAAAAAAAAATTAAAAAAAATAGGCTAATATAAATTAAGGATGGTTAAGGACTTCTAATACGAAAGCCCAGAATGCATTTCCGGTTAAAAAAACATACAGTATAACTTATCATGTCATCGCTAATTAACTACATATTTATATTAATATTTACTTAAGTAGTGGGTAGCATTAGCGCCACATCAAACGCTGGTCCCAAGGTAATAAATTACTACAGGTTTTAGAAAGTATAATTATTCTTTTTCAAATAATATCTTATAAAATAAATAGCAAGTTTCCGGTTGGCGTGAACTGACCAAATTGTGACGCCGAGACGTTGCCTTGACAACTATTAATCTAATTATTAAAAATCCAAGGTTTCGCACTGCAGTAAATGGGTACCGTATTGATGACTAAACCTGTTCCAAATGTTATATATCTATTAATTTATCACGTAAGATAATAGTTGGCATGACACGGATCCGTGTTACAGCGCCAGCTACTTCGTGACGCTTCCGGAAGCGTGCACTGACCCACTGTTCTCCTCCACTTCGCGACCAATGCATAATTGTAAATATATTTGTTAACTAGGTATACCCGCGACTTAGTAGGCGTGTATTTTATGAGAAGGGAAGTCTTATATAATATAGTTTACTTGCACACCCTTCTAGATGTGATATAACAAAATGTATCTTAGACGTTGCTTACAAATGAAATAAGTTTAACTCAAATTGGTTAAGTTTTTGCATGTTGCGTTAAGATATAAATATAAACAGTAAAAGTTGACGAACTGGTGTCAATAATAAAGTTTCTTATAGTGAAATAATAATAATGTTAAAAGTGTAGTCCACTTACTTTCATTACATCTATAGGGTTTTATTTATGTACTTAACAAACGAGCTTGAACTTGACATGATCACTGGTGTAACATACCCTGTCTTAAGGCATCCTCCATACCCTATCTTAAGTCGATCATACATGTGTGGTAAATCCAGAAGAATATGATTGAACATCATGGAAAATAACTGTCTTATTATACTCTTCAGACTATATCTGTTGTTAAAATCAGAAACAGGTTTAGCAGTTGACCATAGGCAAACAACCTTTAAAAAGTCACATTAGTAATTGTTCAATTAAATTGTTCCTAGTATGTAATTGTAATGTTACTAAAGACTAGTTGTATATTCATTTATATATCAGACCTTTTTGGTGTTAAAAAAAAAAAGTGTTGTAAATAAGTAAAAAGGAAACAAACATGAACCTATAAATGTGAAATGTATGAAGTTACTCTGTACACAAGCAGTCAGTATGTAATTATTATAAATTATAATGGCCCTGTGTTCCTTCTTACATTGCAGTAATATAGGGTACACATTTTTATTTTGATTGCATAAATAATAGCAACACAAATGTTTTTTTTAGATACTAACTTTTTTCGTGTGCGTTTTAGTTTGAAGAGCAGGCTAACATAATTTGATGTAAATGGTAAGACTCAAATGATCCTTTAACATCAAGTAGTTAGTAGTAGTAGTGCATTAATTGTTCTCATTTACATGTATATTAATGATTATAATGTAATAGAAAAATAGTTTTTTATGTAACCGGCACCTATATATTGTACAAATTTACATTTGCTAACCTACTCTTTTAGTAATGCACCTAATTACTATTTTGTACATATTTTGAAATAATACAGAGTTGAAAGATTGCATTTAACCTATGTGATGGTAAGTACCGACAACCACACATGGACATCCGCAATCAACCCCTACTAGCATTGAAGTACCACTTGAGATCAGCTGCAATTATGTTAAATTGGAACATCTTTTTTTTTATTTGAGAAGAGTAGCAAACAAGCACGCAAACCACCTGATGGTAAGTAGTTTACTAGACATCCATGTACAATCACAAATATGACTGAAATCCTATCTGAGCTCAAACATAGTTATATGGTGTTTGCTACTTGAAGCACAGATATGCTGAGGCAGCAATGGTTTCAGAGTGAAATCACCAAGGATTTTCCCATCTTTGTAAGTTGATATTGATACCAATATCTTCTGTTCTCCATTAATTTTATTTGTTTCAATTTCAGCATTTATTTTTTAATACACTTTATACCCTATTTTATCATACTGAACAGTATTTAATGGAATTGAGCACTTCCTCCTTGGAACTCAGCTTAAAAAGAGTCTATTGTTGAAGATAAACATAGTATTATATAGTAAAATTATTGTTTGCACTATACTTGGCCTTATTTATTAAATTACATTAAGTGTTATTAATCTTGATAAATATAATGTTACCTATTGTGGTTGTAATAAAAAAAACATGTTACAATGAATAATTGTGATTTACAATAGCCAGGAGAGTTATAACTGAGTAAGTAGGTATTTAAGTATCCACTTAATGTTGAAGAGTCATTGAAATAATAATTAGTCAACAAATGTTGATTGTAATTTTAATGTCAACAGAGCTCAATTTTAAGGCAAATACGTACAAAGTTTTATAAAATAATATAATACTACTGAAATGTTCCAATTCGATTCGTATTTGGAAATCACTAGTTTACGTGTCTACTTTAATCGAAGTTTATACAATAAACTAAGGTTTTTATCAGATCGATCTCAATAATTATGTTTCATAACAGCTTAACGTTCCATGGAAGGTCATAGAGACGGACATAAAACGTTTTTAGAAAGTAAAAATACTGTGATATGATCTAAATACGACATCGTACTCATTCTGTTGGGTAAAACGTCCTAATTTCGTTGTTTCTCGTCAGTTAAACAACATAATCGTTTAGCCAACGCATCACAATCGATATTCTCTGTATGTTCACCCACTGTTTTTTACAGCCTTAAACTCGTTTAATAACTTTTGAGGAAAAGCCGAGCTTTGGTTTTTATGTCAAAATGACAACTGCACTGCATCGTCAATGCATCGTGTGAAGCTACGGTCTTGTTTCAAAATAAATAAATATAATATTCAGCTATTATGTTTAATATGGTTTAAAATGGTATAATACTTACGTGGTAAGAAAAAATATCGTATCCTTTGGTGAAATGTAAACGAAAACAACCAATGCACGAGATCAATCCTTTGTGAAAGGAATCAGCTGAACACAATATTTTTAATCACAGATAAATATGAATTTTGATGTAATTTTTCACACTTAGTAGATTCTTTGATATATAATATCGTATGAAATTGAATTAACTACTTGGATTTTAAACAAATCGACACTTCACAACACTCGAAACAATCCCGTTCTCACTGAATCAAGGTGGCAAGCAAAATCTAAGCTACCTCTGTAGTCTGTGGGTTAACGACTGGGGTGAAGTTGTCAACGAAACCGTAGCAAAACATCACAAAACAGCTGTTTTATCGATCTTAGCGACATCTAGTAGACTACGTTTCGTTATATATCTACACAGTAAACTAGCTACACAAAGCTTTACAAAGTTCTTATTCAACAGACTAGATGGCGTAGCAAGAGCATACCTTTCAGTAAAATACAAAAAGTATGTCACATTGCTCACAGATGGCAGTGATAATATGAATAAAACTAAAAAAACAATTGACTGATGTGATGAACCGAAAAGATACTAAGCAAGTGCAATAACAATACAAGGAAATATTTTCAAATTCAAGCGTTATTAAATTTAACTAGAATTTTGTGGTTTAACTGTCTTCAAGTGCTTATGATGTTGAAGTCGCAGTGGAATCCAGATATAGACGAGCAGTAGATTTTTTCGTGTAGTATAATCATATTAGCTTTGCCACTTACTTCGGTTGTGAATTCGAATTTCGATTCGATGATGGTGATATCTGGGTGGTTGAGAGTGTTCCATAAAATTTCGAAGATGTGTGAAGATAATTACTAACATTTCAAATTACGTATCTACTGGGTAGCGACCATAGAGCACAAACTACTTTGGGAATTAGGGATACTACGTATGTCGCGTCCCAGTGGGCACGTTGGTACAGAGCGTGTGTCCACGTAATAGCGGTAATAGTGAGTAATGACCACAGTTACCTAACACATTTTAGCAAAACATTGAAAGTCAGTGCAGCGTGCCGCTGTTGACGTAAGGGCACCGTAATAAACTTGGTTAAAATAAAATAAGTGCGTGATAGTTGGAGTTCGTAAATGTTCAATCAATGCCTGCAATAGGTCCAGGTTATTCCGGATTAGCCCTAGTTTCGAGAGCGTCATAAGACTAGTTTAAAAAACCCGAAAAATCTATGTGTTCGTGCAAGTCCATCATATAAGCAGTAAATGAACATATTTTACTTAAAAACACTAGTAAACTGTGTAAAAAAGAAAGTTCTAAAAATAAATATCGATTTCACACAATACGCGCGTTTTAATTTTTTTTCAACATTTGATGAATAGATCATGATCGCCATAATTTGCCCTTTTTAAACTATTAAAATTAGGATCAACTTCACTTAGGATAGAAGCTGAACGTACTTTTTAACATAATTATATCATCATCAATTTGTTACTATCCCATATGGGCTTTTTCACGGAAACGGAACTAATGAGACGGATTAAGGTCAGTTCGCCATGCTTATATCCACTATGATTTATTTCACCCAGTTTTAAGGACCTGCTATATATATGCCTATATATTTTTATGTAACATGAATTATTTGATGGTTACGCTCACAAATTTAACGTAAAATATGTAATGTATGTAAAGTAGTGTCGATTTTTACTTTAAGTCGGGCATAGATCTAGTAGTCTGAAGAGATTCATTTTAGGAAAGGCTAATTTAATTTTGATATGTTTAGAAGCAAACACGTGTCAACAACTACATATCTTTTTAGTCCCGACTCTTTTCTCAGCCAGCCTTAGTCAAAAACCGAAGAACTTTTTACATTTGTAGCATTCATTAAGTGTAAGTTATAATTAAATAAATAAATGATTTTTTCTTACAAAATATTTGCATCGAAATGAACGCGAAAAATCTATTAAAACTATATCAATCACATCATGTCTACACTACATACCAGTGTGTTTAGACACTTTTACTGAAGAAGTAGGTAATTAGCACAAAACGTGTTTTCAAAAACGTACTTTTGGTGTTAGTGTTACATCTGAGGCGTGCGTGTAATGTTGCGTGCTAAGTATGCATGAGCGAGTAGAGCATGCACAATTGATATATGTATGTTATTATATGCCTACGAGTAATTGCATTATTTACTACTTACTAGAATACGCGTGTCGTTGAACGAATGCATTGATACATGCTTGATATATTATGTATACATTTTTCTAATCTGTGAAATAGATTTCTATTTCCAATATCGATGACTGTTAAGACATATTTCTGACATTTAGTCTTCGCTAATAATTGATCGATACTTTTTGTAGTCATGTGGAGTCATTGTACACTAGAAACCCATAGTCTCAATACTTATAATAGGCTTAATACATACGATAATTATAAGTATTTTGGCATCACGGGTAAAATATGAAATAGAAAACAATCAACACTTAAAGCGCTCAAGAACCAATTTCGTTCGATTCTTACTTTGGCTAAGATTTATGACTGGAAATACGGTATTCAGAAACTCTAGCGCAATTTGTATTTTTACGGCAGTTCGCTTCATTAGCAGTCCTCGTGGGCGACGCACGTATCGCATTTGTTAAGGCGCAAATTGTAACAACCTTATATCATTTTGGCCACGCAATTTGACGTAATTAGATATTACATGAGCAGACGCACTGCACGAAACTGAATTAAACGAGGAAGAGCTATCGTTATTCAAACAATCAGTGAGCCGCAAATATAATGTTCACGTTATTTTTTAATGGTATAGAAATAATAATCAACGTAAGCAATTAGAGCCTAGAGGTAAGATTTAGTTTCAACAGGAAGTTGAAAACTTTTTGTAATTTTTAAATTGCACATTATTTGCTTCATCGGTTAAGAAAAATATCGCGAGAAAACCATAAGGGCCATAAAGTTATCAAAAGTGTGTGAAGTATGCCATTTCGAACTACACCAGTATGGTGGATTATGACGATTTAATTAACGGTTCATGATGACTGCAGATTGTCAAGAACGATGAGTCAGCAATATTGGGAATTAAGTTGTCATTGTAGACAAAAAAGGCGATCTCTATACTCAAACCCACTGAGATTCCTTGCGTGTGTCATAGATAGACAAAAATAAATAAAACAAACCGTCCGGGAATACATAGTTTTGACTGTAGTCGAATACATGTTGAATAAAATCGTTATGCTAGTTCACCACTATGTAGAAAAAGTGTTAAAAATATCTCATCGTACCACCAGCTTAGCTTTAGCTTAGCCTTAGCCAACAACCTAGTCTTATTAAACTAGCACTGGAATAGGTTTGAAGTCCGGCAGTCTATTAGTCTTTTGGATTATGTACTACGCCTGCAAACGAAATTTGAATTCTTCTTATACTGATAATTAGCAATTTATTGTTTAGTCCTTAGACCACTAAAATTAATAGTTTAAGCTTTAGTCGTTTGCAACTCTAAACGGCACATTATTGTTGACTAATCACCATTTTTCCGCCCTAAAGATCGAATGTTCTTCCGCGCCTATACTTAACTATGTACGTATATCTAGCAATGAAGGATGCAAGAATTAAAGGCGGTAGAACTGTTAGAGATTGTCCGGGGCGGCACCGCCGCCACCTTCATAACCCGCCGTAAAGCAACGTGTTCTTCATGTATTGTGTTTCGGTTGGGGAGGTGTGGTTGTTACACATTATTGGAGGCGACCATCTTAATCCTCAAGAGTAAGAACGCGTCCGCTTCCATCCTTAAATAGAACTTGTGTTCTATTTGAGATTGGACGCGGTTGTCCATGGGCTGCAGTGACCACTTAACATCAGGTGGCCTGCATGCCTATTCGCTACTCTTTCATAATAAAAAAAAATATATGTTGCTTAATTTTGCTCAACTTAATAACAGTCGAGTAAAATGGCCGTGAGAGAGGAACATCACGAAATTACAAGTTTCGTTTACCATTTTATCATTTCGCTAATAATTGGAAATGCGTAAAACAATATTTTTCTTTCATCCGAGAATGTATTACAAAATAAATACCGTTGAAAATTCTAGTCAATAAACCGTTCGTCATTTTAACGAACAAGTTGATTAAAAATCCAGAATCAACAGTAACAAAGGCTGAAGCCGGCTTTAGATGGGAGGTTCAATAAGAAGCGAAGACTTGAGTTTCCGTACGATTTCATTACGAGACTTTGTACGACCTCACAACTTTTGACAGCGGGTCATGTAGTTTGACGTAGATTGATGTTTGAGACGTAAATGAGATTGTTAATATGCGGTTTCGTAAGTAGCAATTTAGGTAACTATGTAAATGTTATATATTACAATACAGATTTATTAAGAGATATATTTACATAAGGCGTTTAGTAGTTATAGTAAAAAGTAGTAGTCCTTTGGTAAGATTTTGGTCGTTGAAATTCTTTTATCTACAGTCTATAGTCAACTGCTCACATTATTTTATGTTTTGAATGCATCTTCTCAATATAACAATTTTCTTATAAAAAATTAACGTAAAAGTAAATTTATGACGATCTTCATTCGACATCACAGAAAAATCATTTACATGTCAGATTAGGTTACGCGTCCTACGATTTAGGTTATGCTTAACGCCTTAGATCGATGAGGAGAGTACTTAGTACCTACCTAGTTATTATTTAGCTTAAGGTATACTACCTGTATTATAATTTTATTTATACACGCATCAATGGTGGGCCGCTAACCCTATTCTCCGAACCCATTGCTACTATAGTTAAGTAGCATTGGTGGAATGCCCATCAGACGTCTACAGTTGAGGCAAGGTACCCATGACCAGATTGTTTTCTTTGGTTACCATGTTATACTTTTACTTGTTTTATTATGTTATATTATATATATGTGTATATACACTCACACATGTGTGTGTAATTTACAATAATAATTCGAAATATTTATAAGATTGCAAAGAACAATGAAGTTAAAAGAAATCAAGGGTGCAAAATTGTAAAAAGCTGCAGGATATCAATTAAAAAAATCTATGAACAGAACTGGGACATGAAACAATTGCAGCCACTATTCCATTTATAATGAACTGCAGTAACATCAGGGGTATGTATTTTTAAATAACTTTCGAATCATTATAATGTTAGTATAGTTTAACTTTGGTATAGAGCGAAATTCATTGCAATTACGTAATAGAACCAATCTCTTAGCAAACTTCTGAAGGGCATCAACAATCCCTTAGCTCGTACGAAACTCGCTAACACCTCTCTAAATTGTTGGAAGGGCGGGCTTGTTATCGCTATTGTAAAACGACTTCTGGCAACTCCAACGACGTGATGGATAAACATTTATCAGAAAATTTATGTGCGTGATGGTACGGCTTGAGAATTATCATAATATTTTTTGTTTTTTATCGTAACAGAGTGTTTCAAAGCATTTTGACTATAAGTATTTATATGTGAGAAGAGTAGTAAACGAGAATGCAAGTCACCAGATTATTAAAAAAGAAGAAAACACCTCCCGCTCTCCGAAGGGAAGCCAGGAAACCAAAAAAGGCCATCTGGTTTTATGTACGCGCTGCAGTAAGTGGACAGCAATAAATAACCTCAAAAAAGTAAGAAGTTCTATCTGAGATTATACCTAGATGAGTCCTAAACATAGACAAAGGTTACCTTGTTTCTAAGCAACCGTCTCTTCCTAATGAAACGCAAGAGTTGCTTCTCGGAGTGTCATATGATAGTATGGTTGAACTATAATTCCGTCACCTTTTACTACCATAAATTTTTTCATAACTTATATTTAAACTTTTAATTTATTGTCATGGTGTTGCCACATTCAAATATCAATTATTTCTACTTATCACTACTATAGGTTCCAATTTAGTTTACATTAATTATATTTATTGTCAACTTAATCTACTACGAGTCTTAGTGACACCAAGTTAAAAATTAAACCGCGGTCTTAATACGGAATAAATCGTATCGTAAGATCCTGTAATAGTCCTAAGGGTACAAATAAGTTCGAGGCACCCACTTTATTTAAGGTCGTTAAAAACATTTTAAACGATATCGTAACGCGAGTTAGCTTGGTTTGATCTCAGATTACGGACACCTTGGGACGAAGTGGCCCTCTGTTTACAGGCACAGAGTACTATTTTTGTGTTTCGACGGCGAAACGAAAAACTCAAAAACTGCTTCATGGAATTTGATAAACAAGTTCTCTTTGGATGTGTCTTAGTGACATAAGATATATTTTAAAAGAAATACATATATGCAATGTGGCGAAATTATTTACATTTTCGAATAAAATAATAAAAAATATGTTACGTACCATATGAAATGAAAGTTGTTGTTTCAATAGTATGTTACATAATGACTTGCATTAAATTTTGACTTATTCTGGATGAGTTATTTAGTCCTTTGTAGTTGAATAGAGTCGGATGGACTAGAGTCGGACATCAAACCCGAATATTTAGTCAGGATTTAAAAGAAAATTTAATGCCCAAAGCGAGTCGACAACAAATGCAAGGAAATGAGGGACTTCCTCTTATTGGCACCTCGATTCTACTTTGAAGCGATGCAAACACCCTTCATTATGGTTGTTTATATAACAATTCACTTGCTTACGTGTACTATATGTACAGTATGTATATGGGCTTTTAGAACATTATTTTTGATGATGTGATAATTTCAAATCAATCTATTATGTTTCAAAGATATTTTTCTTTTATAAGAGGTCAGAGGCTGGTCATCTATTTCTTTTTATTTCTGCCATTTGATATTAAATGGTCTCTGCAAACCATAGATATCTACGTCCAACTTCAAACTAGAAATAATCTGTTGTCCGACGTCGTGTATGGACACGTTGCTATAACTGAGATGGTCACCTAGCTTGTATAAGTAGCCCGCAGCCGCACCTCTCCAACCGAAAACAAGAACTGTTTTTGATCGATGGTATCTACCCGGTCTTACTACCGTTCTACCATTCGTAAAGGTCAAATATAGACGCATTGTTTAAAGACAAATCTAGTCGCTTTCGGTCCTAAATGAACTTGGACTTGGAACAACCAAATAAACATCAGCTTGTACACGCTCGTTTGCTCATGTTACACGATCAATTTAATCTACTTCTGTAAACTTAAGACAATATAATCACGCAAGCAATAGGCGTCATTATTATGTAAGTTATAATATAAACGAAAGTAGATGACGCCATTAGGACAGCGTGGCGCACAAATTGAACTCGTAAATAGTTACCAGTTGAGTACATAGGTAAAGATAAAACGAATAAACCATGCAAATGGTTACAACATTTTAATGAGCGCTTAATGAAAGTTCTCCAGCTGTGAAATATGAGCGTGTCGTGAGTTATGAGCTTGTCACACTGCGACCCCGTGCTTATTTATATAAAACGTGCTGTATGTAACTTTAAACTTAATTTTATTGGCCATTATTTGTCCATTGCTGGACCTATAGGCCTACTCTAAATGGCGGCACTCAGACCGGTTTTGTGCCCTTTGCATCTAGTGGTATTCCGCTGTCCTTATCAGGTCGTCGGTGCGCCTGGTTGAGGGACGCCCTGTGCCCCTTTTGCCCAGACGTGGTCACCATTCGATAATCTTTTTGCCCATTATAATTTTATTAGTGCATGTTAATGTAAGCTTATATACCTTGTTGTTTTTTTATTTGATTTGTATCGTGAAAAAGTAGATGTGCAGTATTTTTAATTCACAAGTAATTCATTTACCTTTTATTATAACTTGAAATATATTAATGCCATTGCGTATTGTACTTAGAATGTGTATTTCATTTAATTGTATTAATTTATATGTTTTATATTACGTGCATTAAAAGTATTATTATTAAACCTTCTTTTAAAGGCTTATGTTTGATTGTTGTTCAATTTTGATCAATGACGTCACATATATATTAATATATTATTACAAAAAGTAACCATTTATAAATTGGTAAATAAGAGCTATAAGCACACAATTTTTTTTTAATTGAAAAAATAATTGCCAACGAAGGATTACATAAATGATAATTTATGTCATTTATAGCTTTTGTATTCAATTACGTGTTTTGTATTATATTATATTGTATTGTATTGTATTGAATTAATGGCTTCAAATATATTTTATTATTATAATACCATAAAAAATTAAAAACCATCTACAGGAAAGCGCAGGCCGACCTAGGACGGAAGCTTGTGAATTTATAATTATATTTCGTGCTAAGTGTCAGTTGCGTCGCCTCCACACTCCTGCTTTTAGCAACAACGATTCCTTTATACGAAGTATCTGTGATAAATACACACATTATGCACAAATTTCACGACGCTTTACTCATTTTCTTTCTCATTAAATAAGCAAGAAAATCCAAGAATGTTTAATGGAACGAGCAACTTACAAGCGACGCCTCCTTCTTAGTACTTAAATAGCAACGCACATACGTAGATACGTATAACATCGGATAGGTCTTCAGACCTGTTTGAGATTTTAAAGGTGGTAGAGCCGTTAGAGCTCGCCCGGGGCGGTCCCAACGCCACCCTCATA
>DWON01002005.1:0-22114 GCA_018251015.1 Phocides pigmalion okeechobee
TTGAATTTTTGTGTAATGTCTTTCCTTCAAATTTATTTCAATTGGTTGCGTAGCAACGCGCGCAGGGTACAGCTAGTAACTTATAATATATCTTTATAAATTAACTGGTTGAAATGTTAGATTGCGATATAAATAAAAACCCAATACGCAGATACTTGTTGATGTAACAAAAGTTATATTGTGTTCTGGTCAGGCATCGATAATCGAGAAGACCTTAGGAGTAGCAACATCTTCGAATTACATAAGGTACTTCAGTCCCGTTTGTATTAGTAAATTGATACATATGAGCTATAGTTACGATTTAACATTTAAACTTCTAAGGTCATTTCCAACTTTTCTAAGATTAAAAAAAGTAATATTTATTCAGTGTGTCGGGAGGAATTAAATAAAAGCTTTGCTTGCTCAGTGACATGTTTTATTATGACTAGAGGTTTAAGTTACAAAACAACCGTTGTCCCTTAAATAAATTTACAAAATAAGTCCAAAATGGTGCTTGCTCGTCGATATTTTGTATGATATGTATAAAATGAAAACCTCATTATATTGTTTCATGATTTTATTACATCTCGAATTGACTATTTACAATTACATATTTATATAACTTAGATTTCTTCACTGATAAGTAGGCACACGGAAATATTTCTAGTTCGTGTAAACTAAACATAGTTCTAAGAAATTTTAACCACTAAATAGTTACAGTTATTTACATTTCAACTTGTATATTAAATATTTAGTATAAATAATGAGATCCTGGTTACGTTAATCTCATTGCAGGCGGCTGTAACAATGTTGTTGAAGCTTCCAATTTAAATTAATGATAAATAGCAATACTTTATTTTAATAATTACTTACAGTTGAGCTAAGAATCGCATGAGCGTTTTTATGGTCGCGATTGTTGATAAAATAAACGCAGCGTTTAAATTGGTGTAATATGTGAACGCAACTCGAATAGAACACATTTTAAGGACAAATATCGCTTACTAAAAATTACAACATGGACTATTCAAGCCTCACTTTACCACAGAAAAGGTGTTAAATAGAAAGGTCGTAAATATTTTTAAATAAGTACGTATACATCTAGGTTAAGTTTGTGTTAAATAAGTGCTGTTTAATAAATTGAAAGTCAATGAGGATTATAATGTGTGAGTGTAGACACAAAACCAATTCAATATTTTTATTAAGCTTACAAGCTTTGTAGATCACGGCGATCTAAACCATAGGGGTTTAGTGTAACCTAGATTCAATTTAAAGATTTATTTAGATAGATTACATTACATCGTTACTTACACGGGTTCTTCAAGACAGGTGCAAAAATAGTACTCATTAAAGGTGCTGTTGCATTTATATAAGCAAGTGTGAGAACTTAGGGCCTTAGCAGACATTTTACTTTTAGCATAAGCTATCGACGACATGGCTGTTTTTCAGAAGCTAGATGCGTCCACCAAACACTGACGCTGCACACATAAAAACGCCTATCGTGGTAATAGACTCGTTTAGATTCATCCAAGACCCAGTTATTGACACCGCGACCAAACGTTGTTGGTCGCCTTAATGAGATGCATTGTCGCTACAATCGGTAAATCGAACGCTATTGATACCACCATCAAACGCAAAGGACGAGTAAAGCGCGATGCAGCATAGACGCAATCATAAAACGGAAAAACGCCGATGTTAAAAGTATCATGTGTGCTGAGGCCCTTACCATTAGTCTGTGCGTCTGTTTGTTTGCAGCAGTTTCATTCGTATTTAGGGCTTTTATTAAAGAAATATGTTAAACCAAATTACAACATAATTTTGACATTGTAGCATAGCACTATTAAAGTTTTTTTTTGGCATTGTATGTTTTTCGTGATAGCTGTTTTAGAAATACTTATTATTAGTATTGATTTCGGTAACAAATGTATAAAAATAAGTGTAGGGCTTATATCAAAATAAGTATAAAAGCAGCGTTCGACGGTAAACGATAATTTGTCATATAATATGAAGAATCTGATTGAAGGAAACTAATTTCATGTAAAAAATAAAGATATATCACTTATATAGCAGTATTGGCACGTCCGAATTTTGAGAATTTTTTGTAAACAAAAATCAAATGTTGATGGAATGTTGAAGGGAAAAGAATAAACTTATATTAAAATATTGTAATATGTTCTTGTCTTATTGGAAAAATTAGAACTTTTTCTTTCGGTATATAAATTATAAATTTTCAAACAGCTAAGCTATAAACTTTTTGTAAACGTGCCATTATATTATTACATGAGCGATAGTTTTAACGTGTGTTAATAATAATATATAAATTTAAAAATGAATGTTTGTTTGTATGTCCTTTATAGAATCGTAAACTATGCATGTGATCATGCGATGATCTTTAGCAAAGTTGTTGTGCATGAGCCCACGAAGGTTTCTGAGTTGGTACGACCAATTTTCGACAGATGGCGCCACTGTAATTCCAATGAATTTTATATATTTTTTTCGAAATGAACAAAATTAATAAAATGCCTCAAAATGAATTGAATGTTTGTGAAATGTTTTCCTTTCAAATTTATTTTAGTTTGTGGCGTAGCAACGCGCGCAGGGTACAGCTAGTTATATATAAATGACATTGTATTGCTTACTTTACCGTGCCTTGCGGTTCATTGGAAAGCGCTTTGTAATTTAATATAATTGTATTTCTTTCTACATATATTACAAAAAGTACAGCATACAAGTTTTTATATAGATTTTGGATATTTATTTTAAATATTTTTAAGTATTATCTTACACAATTTAAGGTTAAAATCAAGGATTCAACATATTTGGCAGATTTGCTTTGGAATAGTTCTCTTCTAAATATTAACACGTAAAAATAATAATAGGATCATAAAGTTTACATATTTATGTAAATTTTAATATTTTTATGTATTAAATAATATTTACCGATTGTATTTTTGAATAACATTGTTTTTATAATGTTACATTCATAAAACAGAATCAGTAAACATTTAGTTAAATACGATTCCTATAGGAAGTCGGAGAAACAATGAATTGAGATATCATTGTAAACAGAACAACTGAACAACAATTTATTATATTACATTATAATTAGATAATTACGTCCATAACAAAATAAAGCTATTAGTTTGTTTTAAGTTAAATGCCTCATATAAGTGGTACATAGAAATGGTACAAATAAATAATCTAATTAACTTAGTGCCTATATTTACAATTGAGTCGAATAAAAACTAGATACACACTTAAAATATCGTATAGTAATCTAAATACATTAAGCTTGTAAAAATTGCACACATCGCTTTGGTATACGTACGTACATAGCTACATATTTACAACGTAACAACGTCTAGAACGAATCGTTAGTTTTATTGCCCGAAGTTTCATAACGCTTAACCATTAACCTAGCGGTGACACGCGCGGTATCGCGTGCCAGGGCACTGCGGAGCGGAGTGCGGTGCGCACGAGTCTTCAGTCGAACCACTCCCAGAGGTGGCGGTAGAGACCGTGCGCGGGCGGCGACTAGGAGGCGCGTGCGGCGGCCAGCAGCGGCGCGGGCGAGCGCGCCTCCTCGCGGCCGCGGGCCTCGTCTCAGAGCACGCGGTCCGCCACTACGCCGCCCGCTGCGTACTGGCACGCGGACAGCGGCGCCGAGCCCGCGCGCGACACCGGCGACACCGCGCCGTACCCGCCGCCGAACCCTGACGAGTGCTGTTTCGCCTTCAGTCGCAGCGACGCGATCGACGATGACATTGCTGGGCACGGCTCTGCGCGGTACATGCTGTACGGATTTGGAGGCGCCGTGTAAGGGCAGGGCGCTACGCCACCGCCCACGCCGCCTGACCCACCTACGCCCGCCATGCCGCCACCGCCAACGCCGCCCATCGACGTTGCCGTGTTGAAGCAGTTCACCGAACCCTGGTGATGACTTGCGGGAACGACCGATCCAAGTGGGTTTACAGGCCAGGGAAAGCTTTTTGTACCTAACGGACTCGGTACTTTTGTCGCCCAGTTATTGTAGGGGTACGACGAATAAAGGGCGTCCGTGTCCGGAAACGGTTGCATGAGACCGTTGAATTGCGTGCTGAAGCCGTTCTTAAAGTCGGCAGCCGCAGCCGCGGCCGCGTTCATCGCATTCCTCTCACGTTTCCGCCATTTCGCTCTCCGGTTTTTGAACCAGACCTGCAACAAAATTGTTCATCTTAAAATTTTCACCGAGTTTACTCGTTTCAACTTATTCTAGTGGGGTCGAAAACTTTTAACTAGATTCAGAATCCGGAGTCGGGATGCGTTGCGTGGGTACCCATTAACTTTACTCATTACGAAGTTGACAGAGCGACGCGGCGCATCGGCGTATTCGAGCCACGTAGTGATAGCGGAGGCGACGGCCCCGCCCGGCCGCAGCCAACGACCCGTCTAATTGCGGCCGCGAAATGAAGATAAACGAGCGTCGCGATTGGACGGGACGCCTCCGCACGCTCGCCGCTCGCTGCTCGTACTTCGGTTCGGCCGCAATAAATGAGCGGACGCCGGGACACACCGCGGAGGCTCCGATGAATCGATGTTGTTATTTAGCGGAGGCCGAGGCCGGAGGCGGAGTGACGAGCGATAAGTCCCCGTGAGCACAGATAACGCGCGCGCTGATGTATGGCGCGCGTCCGTCAGCCGGCGATCGATCGCCGACGACACCTCCGCGATAAATTGCGCAATCCACGTAGCGACTGCAATAAATATTGTGCCGGCAGCGGTATTTGTCTCACTCACTGTGGCGTGTTCACCCAGCCGAAACGGTAAATAATACCCTCTTTCCTCGGTTAAGTGAACATAAACGGTCGTTTCCACCCCATATACGAGCTTTTATTTTTCGAAACATAAATTTTACGAATTCACATGGACGCATATTTCGTAGGCATAGGTAAACGACGGGAATTTACTAAATACGCGCAGCATTTTTTGTGCGAGATTTTATATTCAGCTTGAAACCTAAGGAGTAAAAACTTCAAGCTTCTAAAGGAATTCTACACTAACTCAGCCTCAGAAATTCCTATGTTAAGCTTATTATCGAACCGCAGACGAACGGGTGAAAATAGCTGTAGAGAAAGGCTGGGGGTGTTCAATAATGACAACAGAATGATATTTATTTAGGTGCACATATGTGGAAATAATTTCCATTATTTGAATAGCGGGCAGCGCAGCGGGGCGTAGGAGAGGGTCGCGATATTGCGACGGGGCTAATCCTTTAAATATATTATTGCAGGATGGTGAGGTCGGTCGGCCTCCGTCAAGTAACGGGGGAACAACAATTTTTAATGCTTCCGAAATCGATACTAATGTTTGTTCGCCCTAATTTATTCAAATTAAAAACAATCATTTTTATGATGGCAACCTTTTACGTTTAAGTAATTATTTATATATTGCTATGTGACACATCATAAAAATGAAATTTTTATATTAGGACTATGCAGTCATATGAAAACGAATGTTTTAGTACGAGTATGAATGATTTACTGACTCCAAGTTCATATTTTCTTGTGCACTTGTAACAATGTAAAACTTTGTAGTGATGATTAAGTTAAATGAGAATTTTTGACTAGAATAATATGAGAATACGGTGTTTTATTTCTATAGAAACAGGATGATGCTATCAACTTATCATGCGGGGAACAAGGAAGAAGATTAATGGTACCCATCAGAGCCGCGACGCTGGGAGAGAATACCTCTATATTGCTAAAGAAATATCACTGAACACGGATACCCAGTTAAAAATAGTGAATATTATTAGATATTTGTGTTTAGATTTTAGAGTCTCATAAATACGGGGTCTGCCTTTTGCATCCTTGATATAGAAATCAGATTTTTCAAAAATATTAGGAAATAATGTAGGTATAGTATTATCATTTGCTTTAACGGCGATTGAAAATATTTATACTACATACACTATATTCCGTACACTTCCATGCTCGGTTCATCGGTTCATTGTATTCATATATATAGGAATTTACCGATTACCGAACCGATTTTTACTTGTTTTGAAAGAGCTCCGGATTGCCGCTTAAAGCTTAAGTAGGATCGCGGAAGAAAAATCTACAATTTTTCCAGGAGAAGGAGTAACAAAAACTTTGTATATGCTTGTGACAATCTCCGTAGCGGGTATGAAATTCTTCGTAGCTTGTTGTGGAATTTTCCGTAGCTGTATGTGAAAATTTCCGTAGCTGGTTGTCTTAAGGCATATAGTTACGAGGAATTTCATAGCTGTAGCAACTAAGTTACCAGTGGTGAACTGGATCATTTTCAGCTTCGAGTTGTTCAGTTGTTCAGTGAGTCTAAGTGTGAAATTCAAAAGTATCACTTGTTCGCATTTGTGTAGTGGTTGTCGTATGAAAGGGTTGTTTTGATTGGTCGAAACGAAAATAACAAAGCACTGGCCATCCACCGAATGATTAATCCAATCATGGCGTTACACTACATAACTTTTGTTAGCTTATTGCTTTTTAAAAACTAATTTAATCTGAAATTTTATCGATTAGAGGAGGACAGGGTCACCAACTACCTTAATACGAATACTATACTACTGATAGAATGTCCAGGATACGGTAAAGGACTCTTTATGTCCCCAAGAGACCAAGTGAATTGTATTTTGAAAAGTTGTCAAAGCCGCCATGTGTATACAGTATAAACGATATGGTTGTATATTTATTTAAATATTTTATTTTATGCTTATTTAATAATGTAGTATCACTAAGAGCCGTTGTTAAAAAAATCCTAAATATATCTGAATAGAATAATATAATGATATCAGAATGTAACTCGGTAGCGACTAACGGTACTAAACTTGTTTTGGAAATAATATATGAAATTTGAATCCAGTATAATCCTAGCCACAAAGAGAATCGGAAGTAAAGATGCGTTGTGGCGGGTGACTGTAGCACACCGGGGGGCATTTAATAATACTTTTGCGAGGGGAACGTAACTGTTAACATGTTGATAGTTTTAGATACCATTATAATTATATTAATGGTAGACAAAATTGACACTAACAAAAACTACGTACTACACGTTTTTGTCGAGCGCATTGGAATCTAATGCTCAACTTTGCTAACGATTCCCTGGTAAAGAAGGCATGATTCCATCTTCTTCTAAGGACGAATGCATCCACATCATATGTAAGTATCAGAAATCATGTTGTCCTCTGAAATGTAAGAATAGATTCACGCCACAACTTAATATGGCGGTGGTACCTCCCAGTTTAATTTAAGTTCTCAACTACTCATAACGGTCCTACTAGTCGGTTCGGCTCTCTTCTCAGAATACGAAGAATTGGACAAATGCGGGATAGTTCTCTTTCCAGTAAAGAGAAAACACCATTACACCTACGCTTTATTACAGTTTTTATTAACTTCACCACAAAATGGCACGTGCCGAATCTTAGTTTACTATTAATATCCGGCTCTATTCATCCTAGCCTGTTTATTTGACTTTGAATAGCGAACTGCTACTATAACCTTAGTACTAACAGATTTAGAGGTTATTATTCCGTGTCGCCATCGCCCGTTCCAATAGACCGTTGTTTGATTGATGACACTAATAAAACTGTGATTCTAGTTTAATTTAAATTTAAGGCAATTTACCGACTGCCGACTGACCGTAAAATAGGTTTATTATTCGCATAGGGCGGGCGCATATTCATTGCGGTGAATATTGTGTGTATAGTGTGGCAAGCGTGGATATAATCATTGTACATATTTCCAAACAATTCCATGAAATTTAATGTAATTAGTAGTTTGCAGTAGGTCGTTTTAAATAAAATTTATGGAATGGTACTTTACCTGGATAACATATTTTGTGTTAAGTGATCTATAGTGCATATAGAGGCGGAATAAGATTCATACCTATATTTTAAAGTAAATATAGAAAAGGCTCCTATGATGAACATGATAAAGCAGAAACAGGCGTGGTCGTGGTACTGCTATATTCAAACTACAAACGGCTCTATCATCTATATTAGTTGAAGATATCTTTGAGAAAGTTATCCCTCTCAGATCGTAATTTAACCATTTTCTTTACTTTCAATTTTTTTTTAGTGAAATGATAGTAAAAAACAAACATGTAGTCAGTGTATGTTACTACTTCTCAAGGAAGAACCCTATAAAGAACCCACTCGAAGTAGATAACAGAAGCGTTGCTTCTCTTGCGACCTAAGGTTGCTTCATTAGTAAATGACCCAGCAACCATACTCTTCTGCTAAAACGCAACTAAGCTTCACGCTAGAAAGGGGGTGTAATTCCTCAGTTAAACCGTACAGGTTCTACCGCCTTATTTATATTAGTAATCACTGTATCCTATTTATTGCAATGTTGTGGAATAAGTGAATGTTAATATGAACTTTCAGGAGCCAATAAATAGAGATTACATGCGATTATAAATGCTAAACATCGTCTCGCGGTTCATTCATTGAAATAAATTGTCTGGTAAAGCCGTGCGAAATCCTGCAATCAAAACACTGAGCATTCCGTCGATCAAAACACAACAAGGATATATAGTAGACGTCTAGTATTCTAGGCAGTTGGCTCAACATTATTACAAGTAGCAATAATAGGCTCTATTTCTAAATGTTACAGCTTGTTTCCCGTTGTGTGGAAATCGTTGGCATTAATACAATATCGTGCAATTTGCAATCGCCAAACTCTAATACTGCATTTCATGTTTGCCTACAAAAACAAATACTTGGTGAAGCTTAGCGTGTTCGATATTATTACCCAAACCGTGGTTAGGACATGACAACGGTTAAGTTGGAATTAGTATTTAATGCTTCGTACGTGTAATATTTGTTGGTTTATAAAGACATGGTTTTCATGCTTAAGAATGTTTGTCTTGTACTTGTAGTTACTGTCAGCTAAAAAGTAGTTATATTCATTCTGTAGTTAAAACAAAAAATCGTGATTGTTAAATCAGTTTCCGCATTTTTGCGAGAGACCCTGTTTCATCTGCATACAAAATTACATTATAATTATGATTTGAGGCATTAATATTTAGCTTGCAAGCACTTTATTTATATACAAAAAATGAACAGTTAGACTAATAATTTAAAAAACCCGAAAGTATTAATTTATCGGAATAAAGCCCACGGGTCTAAAATATACATACGGTTTTTCTAACATAGATAAACGGGTTAGTGACAACAGCGCAAATCCTGCTAAACTATTTGCACGCAGCAGCGCTACGCTAAAAGCGCTGTAAAAACACCAGCACATCGGTTCCCGTAAAGTAAATAATGTTACGTGCCACTCTTCGTTGGCCTATTGGGCGATATACAGTTTTCCGCATAGATTTAGATTTTTTTCGCTATCTGTACTAAATATATGGGCTTCCGAAAGTGCCCAATTTAACTGTCAAAGAGAGTGGTAGTAAAAAAATAATCTTTGAAATAAATATTAGAAAGAGATCTTTTGACCTGGATGTCGGTTCACTGACATTTGAGGCCGATCCTCTCAGTCTTTGGATAATAATCGATTTTAGCCAGGACTCCTATTCTATGTGGACTTGCTTACCACTTACCATCTGGTAGACTGCATACTCGTGTACGAATTAAATCTCATAAAAAAGTCACTGAAATGTACATTTCTATTTGACTTCATATTTTTAACATTGATATGTTTATTGAAATAGATTTCTTATGTCATTAAGATTCGACTGAATTGAAACATGTTATAATTTCATGTAATTTTTAAATATTATAAAACAAAGTCCCCCGTCGCGTCTGTCCGTCTGTCCATTCATGATAAACTCAAAAAGTACGGACGGATTTTCTCACAGTTTTCAACAACAGGTGGAGTGATTCCTGAATAAGGTTTTGGTATATAATAAGTTAATATTTCATTTTGTAAATTGGGCGAGAAATGAAATAGTTAAATTTAATATAGTAATTCAGTCGTCGATCGAAAAAGATGTTTCTAATTATTCGTTTTTGCAATTAGGTAATGACTGGATGCATGTATGAAAAAAAAATAATGTAAGTCAATATAGACTCTATTATCCGAGCGAAGCGCTATTTAATTTCTAAATGTAAACATTTTCGAATGCTTGTCATTAAGATTTAGCTGAAATTAAACATGTAAAACAATTTAATGGTGGGAGAACTATGGTTCGATCGGGAAGGTACCACTGCCGTCGTCTTAATCCGCCGTAAAGCGTTACTTATATTTCGGCTGGAGAAGTGCGGTTGCCGGCTACACTTTGACACGAGGCGACCATCTTAGTCCTCAGAAGTAGCAACGTATCTACGTTTGAGCTCAGATAGGATTTTGGTCGTGTTTGTGTACGTGTTGGTTGTAAGTGGATGTCTATGGACTGCGAATACTTAACATCAGGTTATTTGCATGCTAATTTGTTCGAAAAAAATGAAATATTTTTATATAATTTTAAATAAACATTGACTGACGTGGCACCGGTGCGAGTGTCGACGTGCGTTTTTTAACGTAAGCTTCATCGTGTTGGCACGCGGCTAAACTATCGTGTCGCGGCTAAATCTATGTTCCATCAGATTACACGCGGATTAAGTTATTTGGAAAATGCAAATTTTAGAATAAACCATTCTTCATTTTTATAATTTCATGCAGAAGTGCTTGTTTTTCATAAACAACGGATGCATATGAGAAAATTTGGTTAATTATTTTGTTTATTGATTCCTTACATATATTTATTAATATTTTTTTAAGAAAGAAGAAAATATTTGTAATATTTTAGTCTTCAAATTGTTAAATTAACATCATTTGACCTATACGGCCCTCGTCTTCTTCTCCCTTAAGAGAAATTGTAAATCAGCAATTAATATTTATTTATTATCAATAAAAAAGCTTCATATGCTATTCGAACATCTGTTTGTAATTTTAAAGTAAGTTATTCGAGTACTTTATTGAAAGGTCTTCAGACTAGTGATCAAATCAGATGAAGTATATAATACTTTTATTACGTAAAACGAGTATAATTATTATCTATTACATGGTTAACTCTATATGTCATTCGAGTATTTCCGTTAATTAAACATCTGGGCCAATCTTACCCGAACCCTGTCTATAGACTAGTGTTCACATCAGATGAAGTATAGTCTATAATACTTTTATTACATAAAAGCGAGCGTAATCATTATATATGTTATGGTTAAATGTTCATGTCATTGGAGTATTTTGTCTAGAACAACCAATAACACCCGTCAATTACACATCTGGGGCTATCTTACCCGAATTATTTGTATCGGACTCGATGTTAATACACACTCTGTCATGCAATACGATACGCGTCGGGGCCAAATGAAATGTGTCAAGAGTTGTTTCACGGGCGATTGGCTTGACGACTCCATCTATTCTCTATTTGCTCGCCTTTTCTCAGAAAACTATTGTGGGCGGAATCTGCATTATAAAAAAATTGCAAGCTTTTTCCTCGGTTTTGACAAAAAATGTTGACAAGTTCAATTTTTTAAAATAGTGAATGGTATAGAAATTTTATAAAAAGAAATTGACGTTTCCTATGATGTCATTAGTTAATAAAATTGTCATGTCGATGTTTTTTTTTTGTAATTTAATATCATCCAGATGGTATTTCAACATCATAGTGCTTCTTATACAAGTGAGTTTTTCGATAGTGTTCTTTAACTAACCTATGCGGTAACTATTACAAGCGCTATTGTGTTTTTACATATAAAGGTATTGAGAAAGAAGTAATGTAGTCTAATAAAGAAAAGAAGATAAACTTTTCGTATTTATCATCTTTGTTGTCAAGATCATCAACGCACCTGGTTTGACTTTAAATTGATTATCTTATGTAGAGATTATAGGTTATCGGGTGCACTGTAGACCATTTATTACCTGTATATCTTTATAAATAAATCAATAATTTGCACAACAGTCCACAAAATTGAAAAAATGTCACACACAAACATTTACAGATGTTTAAGACGCAGTAATTTAATAAATTTACGTACAATAATAACATCTCAAACATTTTCAGTACAGCTGCAAGACATTCGTTTAAATGCACTCGAAAACACCACTAAATACTATTGTATGGATTGAGCACAATAATATGTGGTTTGGTGTGACATGGATAATTTGCAAGTGAGTGCGGTAAAGAAAACATTGAGATAAAGAGATCATATTTTAAGAGTCAATAAGCAGGCAATGACCTTAATGAGTTGGTAACAAAAATAATGTTCGACGATTTATTGGTGCGCAAGCGCACAGATTTATTTGACGCAACGCTGCGCGAACGAACCGCCTAATCCCCTCGCATTAGGGTTGTCGGAAACCATAAGAACAACTTTAAAAGATATAAATTAAACAATGTTCTCAATCATGAATAATTATGCGCCTGACATCGGACACATATAAAACAGTGACATAAGCGAGCAATTTATCTGTAACATTTCAACGAAAATGTAAAATCGTCTACAGATTTATTGCTACATGTTTTTCCGACAATATTTTGTTAAATTCAGTTTTCGTTCTTCTTGAATTTGTTTTATTATGTTGCAAACACTTTGTAGTAATTTATACACCGATCTGTTTTTAAATAAATCTAATACGTACAACCTAACAAGTAATTTTAAAAACACCTATAATGGTAATGCCATTATCGGGCTTAAATAGGTGACGGTACAGGTCCTTCGGGCTTTATACCGTTTGAAAATATATGGTTGGTTCAAAAATATGTAACTATATGTATAAAATTTGCGAATTTAGCAAAAATCATAGCCATAGCGATTTCTCGAAATTTGTGTTATCCTAGTGAGCGCCTATAAGTATCCTTGTTTGACCAATATACATAAGATGTTTCGTATGGATAGAAAATTTTAAAACGCTATTTATAATTGCATATGTACAACCCTATTGACGGGATACAAATGTTTTAAAGATCTCCCGTTCAGTACACGTCTGTACGTATCTAAATGAATACTAGCACTTGAGCCGGCTTGCACCGATCGAAGTATCGATTTACACCCTCATTACCTCTTATGCTAGCTATTTATAATAATGATGCACCAAAAATAAGTATCTGAAGATAACATTTAAAAGTAACGTGTATTTTATTGAAAGGTAAATCAATAAACATACCTGTATTTACTTTTACATTAAACTATTCAATTTAACGTGGATATATTGTTTAAAATTGCATTGATATGTTTATTTTTTATATTATAATTATTTGGTAATTTACATTAATAATAAATCTAAAACTTTGTTAATAAATGTATAACATCAAAAATAAACGCAACTGTTTTATTATCGTGTGACACTTCGGAAGTGTTACAAATTACCTGATGTTAAGTGAACATTGCTGCTCATATACTTTAAGTATTAAATTAGAAGTTCTACGTGAAAGACGGCTGAGTTCTCAGGACCAATTATACCATTAATATCAGAATACAACACCACTGGAGTGCTGCTGTATCTACAAAATAGGCGTTGCAGCATTGCCGCCTCTTCGGGTCTCTTCCTATAACTATAGGAGACTTAGAGGCCTCCACGTTGTTGCTCGAAATATTGCAGTCACGATTCGGTGTTCCAATTTCTTACAAGTTCTCAAAAGTTTTTCCAAACAACTGTTGTCTACCGATAATGACTAGAATACATTGTTAAAGTGTTCTCCTAAACGCAAATTCATGCATGAAATTTTGCTACGAGTTGTCATTCGTCCAACTACTAACCGCACCCGACATTACTTAGCTTAGTTGATTTACACAAACCGCGTTTATACTTTTACCACTTTTAATCTACAAAAATAACACAATAATAATATCTCCCGATATACATAGTGATGCTTTTTGTCTTTTAAAACAACAGTCGTTATTACATCCTTTTGCCACCTTTTAAGAATTTAGCGACAAAACACGTTTCTAAGATTAACGTATGCGTTAATACTCCGCGGCCGAAGAAACCGAAAAATATTCTACGAATCCAGATCACAGTGTAAATAGTACAAGCCGAGTTGAAACCGCAGAATCTCTAACGGGCCTTCCAAAACTATTGACAGTGAGTGTGGATGCGATCAGACTTAAGCCCTGGATTATGAAGAGACCGAAATAGACGGTTCAAATCCTCACGGATTAAGGGATTCCGTGTTCCGTCGGACGGCACGGCACAAAAATATCGAAGGCGCGCCGGATGCGACGATTAGTCTAAATATCTAGCTCGTTAATATTGTGATTCTCGAACACCTTCGCGCTTGTTATGGTTTACGAATATCCGCTAATAGGGCTCCATGTTTGCTTACAAAACTTTTGACAGTCCGTCAATGTGACGTCGCTTTTAGCATCAAGCAGTATTTCTACCACATAAATGAACTATCTCACATGTTATGGGGGAGTTTCTGGTTTGACTCCAAAGTAAGAACAAAAATAAGAATAGAAACTAATGTTTTGTTTTTATTTTCGATTATTTGAATCAAAATGACAAAATATTGTTAATATGGGGAATTAAAACATTCTGAGTTACATATTTATTATTTTATATGGGTTTTTAAAGAATACTGCGACTTATAGTATTATTAAGTAGTCAAATGTTATTTTAGAAATGATAACGTTAAATCAGGTTTCTTTTAATATAATATTTAAGGTAATAGTATTTATTACCTTTTAATAAATGTTAATTTCAGTTTCATTCTTTTCAACTATTTGCATTGTCCATGCTTTCTTGATTCTTATTTCTTCAAATAGGTCCTAATAAATGAAATTCATTATAATGCCTCTATAACTTTCCATTTATTATCGTTTACGAATACGTAATAGGAAACTAAGGGGTGTTTGTTTAGAAAACTTTTGATACTCTTGTCCTACGCACGGATGTTTTGCGTGAGAGCCGCGTGCGTGTCGCTCATGTATCACAGCGCCTGTTGAACTTGCTCCCGTGGGGACTAAAGGATGATACTCCGATCTTTGGAACCTTTTGTATCTAGCCGTATTCATTGATAACGTGAAACGATATTGAGCACGAGTGATGGAACGAAAGTGTAGAAGTAGTAAGCGCAAAAAGGTAGGTAAGTAAACTTGTCACGTCATATGCTGTGTAAAAAGCTCAGTTTGATAAATGGTACAATTGTAGCTCCATTGCTGCTTTCATAATCCGCCGTGTAGCAATTTTTGTATCTCAGTAACAGATGTATGGTGGCAACAATCTTAGTCCTCAAGAGTAGCAATGTACACTTTCGACTACAGATAGGACTTCTATTCTGTTTGTAATTGTATGTGGATGCCCAAGCGCTACTGTTACTATTTACTAGTTTGCTACTAAAATCAATGATAGAATCACTAACTTGAATTATAAAATACTTAAATGGTATTCAGTGATAAGCAAATGTTCTGAAATGCGCGTAACTCCAGCTCCATTCGCTCGTTTCATTTAAGTTATTAATTACATTATCTAAAGTAAATTTTTGTGATAGAAACATTGTTTCCGCCGTCTCATCTAAAAAACGAAATAACTTACGAATCGGTAGTAATTTTTGATATTCAACAAGAATTCTGAGAAGAGTCTACGTTAAATAAAAATATTTTGATTTTGATTTTAAATTATTCTTTTTAACCCTTTCTCAAGTCAGTATGTACTTCAACACAGAATTCCTTAGTTTAATTTAAGACAATCGCATCATATGTCAGTGAGACGGGAATCTTACAATTCTACTGAAACATAATAATTGCTTCAGTCTAGAAGTAAGTATGAACATATAATCCTATTAATATATAAAGATTACCAGCTGTAAAATATTTGCATGAATTAATATAAAAAGACTTACTCGAACTCTCGCTTCAGTTAAGTTGGTCCACATGGCAATTTCTTCCCTCGTTGACATGTCGGGGTACCGATTCCTTGCAAACGTAGCTTCAAGCTCCTGCAGCTGTTGGCTCGTGAAGTGTGTTCTCTGTCGTCGTTGTCGCTTATTCTTCTTGTCCCCTTTATCGTCCATCGAGGGCTCGTCGGGGCCGATGCCTGGCGTCGTCGATTCCGTCTTTATTGTCGGTTCGGAGGTCAACGGACGATTGTCTACAACAAAAGTTATAATAAGACAGTGTTTTTCGAGTCACCAATAGAAATAGCATTATTGTATTGACAACGGTGGAAAGTAATCTATCTCCTTATATAATAATAACCACAAAAGCTTTTTGTTTTCTTTTTTTTATTTCGAAAGAGTAAGAATCGGGCATGCAGGCCACCTGGTGTGCCACAAGTGGTCACTGCAGCCCATGTACAACCACGTCCAATCTCAAATAGAACGCAAGTTCTTTTTAATGATGGACACGAATGCGTTTCTACTCTTGAGGACTAAGATGATCGCCTCCAATAATGTGTATCCGGCAACCACACCTCCCCAACCAAAACACAATACATGAAGAACATGTTGTTTAGGGCGGGTTATGAGGGTGGCGGTGGTGCCGCCCCGGACGAACTCTAATGGCTCTACCACCTTTTTTTCTGGTTTAAATTTTTCATAAATGGAAATATAAAGATTAACGATCTAGGGCAATTTCACTTTTTTGTTACATTTTATCTTACTCCTTAAAAATAGCATTGTATCAGACGGAACTCTTGTTTTGTTTTATTATGCAATCACAGATGTGATTAAAATAAGTAAGATTTTTTTTTCATTAAGTAGGTACGTAAATAATTCTACAGCTAGATGCTGAGATTTTTCTCTGGGAAAATAGATTATGGTCATATTTTACCATGCTGATCAATTAGCGGGAAGTAGATTCATACTCTTGTGAGAACTGAATAAAGAACTTTCAGACATGTAACATACATCATAAGGTTTTTTCCAATATTACAAACCATAATCAATAAAAATCTCGTCTTTTTAATGGACTGAACGTAAAGCACGTTAATTGTAACCAAAATGCAGTGGTTCATTGACACGGGGATTTCGACTAAACCCAATATACGGTTGATTGCTATCCCGTTATCAGCGACGTATTGATGTAATAACCGCGTATCTCCCGTCCCCTCTAGGTGACACGATTTCGAGGTTTCAACGCATTTACCCGGGATCTGTTAACTGAAAGTGAAGCAGCGTGGTAAATCAAACGAAGCCTACTTTCTAGAAATAGCTAATAACGAAGGTGGAGTCTTATTTTATGTCCTTAAGCATTATTCATTGTTTTGCAACTTTTAATAATTTTTGATTAATGTTAAATTCTGTAAATGGATTATATATATTTCGTGTGTTATGTATAGTGTAGTAGCATCCTTTAGTGGTACAATTGAAATATGTTATTCTTCTCAATTATCTATTACTTGTACAGTATAATTATGTAGATAGTATGTATGAATAACAAAAACTACAAGACAAAACCGTTTGACATACTCTTAAAAAAAGGACGGTAATTAATTATATTTGCAAACACTCCTATGTGATTCAGTATGGAAAAAAATGACGACCTTTGTATACCTTAAATTCCTAACACTGATTTCTACATCAAAATAAAATGTTGAGGTTACAGAAAAGAGACTATTAAACGGTTTATAAGAGTATCTTGCCTAATCGTCAGTTTATCACATCGTAATACAGAAATATATGTCACGAAAAATAGAATTTATTGCTTTGCTCATAAATTACGTTACCGTGACGTAGCTCATTGAGAACAACGAATTTACAACGTCTCATAAAAGCGTTGGGTGCGCCTGCGCATAATCCAGGGTATTAGTCCGGCTACCGGTGGTCATGATTCAATATTTTTTATTTGTATACTACTCTTGGCTGGTTGTATACTTGAGTTTATCGTATTTTTAATCATTTATTACTGTCACGTGTTATTTGCATCTGTTGCAGTTGAGGTTAAGTAGTTTTTAAGCCAGTGGTCTCTTATACAGCACTGAAGACTGTTTTTATATTATTGTCAAATTATAATATAAATTTTAACAGTACATTTATTTTAAATTTTTATTGGAGTTATTTTTAGGGGTTTTTACTATCTGTCCTTTAGCTTCATCTCATTTCAAAACTTGTCTGTGACAACAAATTCAGCATAAAAATGGAGTAAAATATTAAGTAGAGTACTAAAATGGTACATGCATTTATAAATAAGTACAGATTTTGGCTTATGTGGGAACTGAATCTACACTTGCTGTGCTGAAGCTTAGCACTTTAAGAAGAGGCCAGTCAACGTGGTAATTTTAAAAGGTGAAAGATATACTGTTCTACCTGGGAAGTACAACTGTCGCGCAATCCACAAACAATTCTTGTGTATTGATTGGAAAGGTGTAGTGACGTAACACTTGACCGAAAGGCGACCGTCTCAAACAATGCATTTATGGACGATGTCGGACACGAGTTGCTCCTTTTTGAGGTTGTAGGTACCTACTGGTGCGATTACTTAAGATGAGGTGGCGTGTCTGTTCGATTGCTGCTTTTCTCACAAAAAAAAATTATCAACAAATTACAGCCATGACACATCTCGCTGATAAGCCTCGTAATATAAGGAAGTGTGTCTGCTCTACATCTTCAAATACAAATGTCAAAAGCACAGCAATCTCAATTGAGGATTATTTGAAACACTTCAAATTCTAACAATAGTACAGGGAGTAAATATCACTCTAGGTACAGATAATGTCTTGCTTATCACAAAACTGTTTCATTTGTATTTTTATTGCACAGAAGTCGTAAACGAGCTTGCGGATTGATGACTAGATGTTTTAGACGCAAACCTATCTGTGTTTAAAGTTTGGGACTGAAGTCCTTGCATACTATAAAGGTGGGAGAACTATAGTTCGACTGTGGAGGTACCACCGCCGCCCTCATAGTACGCCGTAAAGCATAACTTGTGTTTCGGTTGGAGAGGTGTGTTTGCCGACTACACTTTGAAGCGAGGCGACCATCTTAGTCCTCAGGAGTAGCAACGCATCTACGTTCGAGCGCAGATAGGATTTCGTGTTTGTGGTTGTATTTGGATGTCTCCATAGATGCAGCCCATGCTGCAACTACTTAATATCAAGTGGTTTGCATGCCCGTTTGCTACTCTTCTCACATAAAAAAAAGAAAAAAATACGACCAAGTTGAAACGCTACATACAGCTAGATATCTCTTTTTAAATGATATTCATCACAGAGTAAATTATTTCAATTATAGATTAGATGATTGTTAAATAATTTTATTACGATTGTATGTAAATAAATTAGAAATTTAAATTAAGATTAAATTCAATATTTATTTTTAATCCTTGATTTTATACCTATAATGCTTTTTTATTCATCCGGGGATCAATTAATGCCTTAAATTAGAAATCGACATTGTTGATCACGTGGTAACATTAACTGTGGATAAGAATAAGATATTGTAATAAGACACGGAGCGTGACTGGTCCAATCTCCTGTCAGACAGAAATCTGAATTTGGATCTAGTTAGAATATCTGTTCTAGGGAAGATTCAGTTTGTACTCTCAATTAGTATGATATTCGCAACATACAGGATCCGGAAATGGAGCTATAAAGGTGGAAATCATTTAATACAAAAATATATAAAATATTAAGATAATTGTATCCGAAGCGTATTATGTTGTTAATTATTTTTATAGCGTGACACAAACTTGCACAGATACGAGCGTTGTCTTTCGATGCGACCGCTTAAGGTATTACGGTTGATATCACGTTAATTTCGACAACTATATTAAAGCGATCAATCTGTAGTTGGTACTCATTGGTGTAATGAACAAGGTGGGATTAGGGCACGGAGGACCTGTCTCATCGATAGCGATCGACGT
Organism: Phocides pigmalion okeechobee; assembly: GCA_018251015.1. Lineage (NCBI taxonomy): Eukaryota > Metazoa > Arthropoda > Insecta > Lepidoptera > Hesperiidae > Phocides > Phocides pigmalion. Next base: position 19,730 of record DWON01002005.1, read on the forward strand.
AGATGCTAGTACTAAAGCGATGAAGTCAATACAAATAAAATGTTAGTGTTTCGCTGTGATTTCGACATAATCGACTTTTGAGTTCAGAATGAGTTTTATTAGAATATTTTTACAATAATCATTTTTAGACTTTTGTATTTATACATACGTATTTGTCTGTTTGTTCGAAAAAACGTGGAACTAATTTTTCTGGGATTATGCCTGCAAGCAAAACACTTTAGATAGTTCCGTTAACTTTCTGGAATTATTTAGGTAATCTTTGTGTAACCTGAAAACCTTGAACTTCGTGTGGGAGAAACAATGCACGAACTTAACAGATAAAATATAAGATAAATTGTAATTAATAGATTTATGCGTATAACAAAACGACTTTTGACTTGTAAGTAAAATTGACTAACAAATTACTTTAAACGCGTGACCGTGCCATTACGCCTGTTTACTGTGCCATGTTAAATTCGCTTCGTTCGCTGTTCGCTTGCGATGGAATATGTGCTATTGGGCGAACTACCGCTCGCATTCTCTCCACCGATTACAGTACGATGTGTCGATATCGCGCGATAGCGTTGATAACGGTTATCATCGATACGCTTTGTGAGCTCGCCGACCCATCCATCACTCGGAACAACCTTTGCGTTCGGCCGACACGAAGCGAAGGTAAATAGATCTGTTAACATGTGTTACCGATATCGGTACACGGTGCCACTTCACGAACGACACTCGTACAGATAACAGCAACAGCATTTCCTTTAATGTTCCTTTCAATGTGGTTATGTAAATGCTTGTAATGGACACTTATCGGCCGATTCATTTGTGATGTCGGTGGTGTGCACTGATTTTACGATTGCAGGGATGTTGGGTATATGATCTCAAGTGTGTCTGCTATATTTGTCATCCATATAACTGGTAAAATATTTTTAATAAGTTAACAATTAAAAGAAAATAACAAGATTTTAAATATAGGATATTTATAAAGTTACAAGTTTCTTCGCACTAAATTTCATGAAGATTGATTGGTAAGTTAACCAGTGAAAGGGGAACACAAATAAATTGACGTAATTTTATATATTCTCTCTACTTTTGAAGGTTTACTTACTTAATTTATAACCTTCGAATTTATAACACTCGACGTGACTAAAATATGAAGCGAACAACCGCTATTTTATAATATATTCAAACATTGTCATACTGTACTAAGCCCATTGGCCTTAGTTATTGGCCCTTATTCATTAACGTGGGATGGGTCACCACTGGTGGCAAACTTTTCACGACTTCGTACTCAGAGATCACATTATACATTCGGTCGAAATATGACAGCAATTAAACCTAGTGAGGGACTCCACGAGACATCAGCATAAACTCAGCTGAGTTCACTTACTGTTGGCCGATACTACTTATTTTTACGAATCTTCATTTGGGTAGAGTCATGAAGTATATTCTAAACATTCTTGCAGTTATCGGGAGGGGCTCACATCCAGCAGTAAGCAACAAAAGAGTAGCCCCATTACTTACACGAGTATTTACGAAAAACAAATTCCATTTACTTCTCAAATTATGCTCTTAAAATTCTTGTTACAAATTTTTAAACGAACAAGCATGTTTAACAGTAGTTCTACACGGTCGGAATGTAGCCGGCTGCCCGCGCTGTTTGTGCAAGCATTAGAGTAACGAGCCAGCTATTTACTAATAGATTCTACCCAGTTTGCTCCCAGTGTTAAGTTTGTCACTCCGTGTGGTCTGAAGCTGGCTCTGAAATGATTTTAATTTGTAAAAGATGAATGCTTTCTAACGAATTTCTAAATGTACGTTTTTACACACAGATATGTTCGGGTACCACTTCTTTGTTTGCTTATTATTTCTATGTTCCACTTGGCGTTGAATCTGTTGTTCGTAAGGTTCGCGTGCCAAATAAAATTCAAATATTTAATCCGTACGTTCGATAGACGCTTTTGATGAGAAGAGTGCAAAGAATTCAGCGCCGGAATATGGCCAGCGTTCTTGACACCACTTGACACCACGTTGGTTACGGACTCCCTTTAGATTTTTTAGGTTAGGATTTTGTTATACTTAAGTGTTGGTATTCTATTTATTTGTATATAAATAAATAACTAATGCTTATTTGTCACCGTCTTAAAAATAAAGCAGTTCCTTTTCGTTTCATAAAAATAGTGTAAGAAATTTGTGTATTACAATTAAGTTTAAACTGTAAGTGAGTTATGAATAATATGTGCATTACATAGATACATATATACGATTCGCTTAATTTATTTATGTTAAGCTTTCATTATATTAAGTTTTAATGTATTCCATGTTTGATCTGTAAATTTTATATTATAAAAATATAGACATATAAATAAAAATTTTCAAAGGTGGTAGAGCCTTCAGAGC
>DWON01002006.1:0-22112 GCA_018251015.1 Phocides pigmalion okeechobee
TGGTTGCCGGATACACATTATTGGAGGCGACCATCTTAGTCCTCAAGAGTAGGAACGCATCCGCTTCCATCCTTAAACAGAACTCCCGTTCTATTTGAGATTGGATGTGGTTGTCCATGGGCTGTAGTGACCACTTAACATCAAGTGGCTTGCATGCCCGTTTCACTCTCGTTTTTATTTGTCTTTTTTATATTAGAGAAGTAGCAATCGAGCGTTTAGCCCATCTGATGTTAAATGGACTCTGCAGACGATGGGCATCTACGTTCAACCTTAAACAGAACCAAAGTACTGCTTGACGTCGTGCATATATTGCTACTCCTGAAGACTGGGATGGTCGCCTCGCTTATAAGAGTAGCCGGCAACCGAATCTCTCCAAATTAAAGACTAGAACTCCTTTACGGTGGTTTATGAGGATGGCGGCGGTACGCCCCCGGTCGAAGTATTGTACTACCTTGAAAAATTGTATTTATATTTTGTTTATTCTGTTATAGGAAGAGCAACAAGATAAATATATTTAACTTGTGGGCTCCGCGGACGTTGTCCCGCTCTGAAAAAAATCTATAAGTCATTTTTTTTACAGAAAATATGCCAGGTTCTACTGGATCCAAGTTCAGAAATATCAGTTTTACATCTGATACCAGTGCCTATTAGGTCTAATTGAGAATTTAAACCATTCTCGGTTCCACCTGGAGACACATAAAGAATTTCTTTAAATCGGTCCAGCTGTTTAGGAGTTTAGTTAAAATGTCAATGTATGACCATCATCATTTTTGATCTCTATTGTCAATTGCCACACCGAAACACAAACACAACTCCAGCAATAACCGCGTTGTTCCACAAACCTCATGATAGTAGAGTACAAATGTACGGAAAAACACGATGAGTAATGGAGGATGTGTGCCGAGAGACGGATGTCAAATATTTGGCGAACACACGGACCGGCCACATCTCTATCTGCATGAAAAACACATAACGTCGCATCCTCCATGACTGTCGCAAAAACTTGTGATGTTCTTTTAAACGCTAAGTTTTTTAATTTGTCATGTCATGTTCAATTTTGTTTATTTATTTTATTCATTTATTTATATATATATTTTTTTATTAATTTTATATTTTATTTTATAGATAATATAGGTCGAGTATTTAATCGTAACGGGGTAATACGCAGCGATAGGGCAACAGACCTTCGCCTCAGTACAACGATAGAGCGGGATACCTGAGGGCCATTGGCGGAATGCTACGTCAAGTGAATTTGCTATTAAGTACCAACGTCACCGTCTAACGTTGACATATTTAAGACAAATCTGACCTTGTAAGGTCACGAAACTGTCTAAAATTGCAATACAGCAATATTCGGTACAGGCGAATTGGCTTGAGCCCTGAATACTTAACGGCGGGTTTTAAACGAGAATCTAGAAAACATGTACGATAAATTTTTATATCGTACACGACACAATTGCCCTACTCGTGAGTTTGCTCAGGTTTTAAATAAATATAATATTTTTTTTCTTTATGCATAAGTTCTTTATTTGTAAAGCATTACTTGGCTGAAGACTTGCTACGCTTTGAAGCGAGGCCACCATTTTAGTCCTCAGGAGTAGCAATGTATCTACGTTCGAGCTTAGATAGGATTTCGGTCGTGTTAATGGTTGTATATGGATGTCTATGGACTGCGACTACTTTACATCAGCTGATTTGCATGGTCGTTTGCTACTCTTCTCACATAAAAACCGGCATGGCGTAAATAAATGCGACATAAGCGACCATTAGAATTGACGCTTATAGCAAAAAAAGGCTATAGTAAGGCCTATGTTCTGTGATCCAGGCATTAGTTTCAGGAAAACAAAGTCGCTTGTAATACGTATCGCGTACATAATTATTATGACAGCACAATACGAAGCGATACGGCGACAGCTGTTCGCATCAGTGCAGCGACAGAGCGCGATACCGTCCAGATGAGCATTGTATCGTTTTATATCGTTAATCTCGCTTATGATTGTCTTGTTTTGTGTGCCCGCGACGGTTTACGTACGATACACTCGTAGATAGTGTTTAATATAATCTTGTTGTTAACGATACTTTTAGGACATAAATAAGTTTTAAAATCTGTCTCCAGAGAACATGAAATTATAATATACGCATAAAAATATATTATAATGACAAAACAGGAGGATACGGTTAGATGTTACAAATACCTATATATCGTCTAAATAAAACTGTGACTGATCATGACAAATATATTTTAAAAATCATAATGGAGTGCCTTTATGTATGTAAGAGATTTAAAGGTGGTAGAGCCTTTAGAGCTCGCCCGGGGCGGTACCACCGCCCTCATAACCCGCCGTGAAGCAGCATGTTCTTCATGTATTGTGTTTCGATTGGAAAAGTGTGGTTGCCGGATACACGTTATTGGAGGCGACCATCTTAGTCCTCAAGAGTAGGAATGCATCCGCGTTCATTCTTAAATAGAACTTCTGTTCTATTTGAGATTGGACGTGGTTGTCCATGGGCTGCAGTGACCCCTTAACATCAGGTGGCCTGCATGCCCGTTTCTTACTCTTTCACAATAAAATAATAATAATAATAATAGCTTGTTGTAATTAACGCATTACTGACCCGCTGCTGGGCACTGATCTCCTCAGAATGAGTAGAGGCTATAATCTTTCACACAGGTCATGCGATTTGTCAGACTTTATAAAACTTTGAAGAAATTATGGAAACCTCTCAGACATTTAGGTTTTTCTGATGCATGTTTTTTTCGAAATTCAGTTCAATTCGAAATGAAAATTAATTTTCGAAAAAAAGAAAATTAATTTTCGTTTGCTTCGATTCGAGTAATTTCCGTTCTTACATAGAGCAACAAACGAGTTATACGCTCAAAAGTTATCCGCTGATTACTACTTATACCTAAAAATTATTCATCAAAAAGTCTGAGTTGCGTGCCACGGATACGAACCCAAAATTCCACGGGTGAGACCTGAATCTAGACCACTTCAACAACACTACCATCAAGCTATCACTGGGATACTGCTGCTAATATCTAAATTATAAACATTTTAATTACAAAAATAAAAATCTTAAAACTAATTATAATAAAAGCCTAACCTAAACAATCTAAAGGGAGTATGTACCCATGGCATAGTGCTAACGCTAGACACATTCCCGCGTTGAATAGCAATCGCAATTCTAAAGTGTTTTTGAAAATCTTCCACGCGGCTTATGAAACTGTACAATGATTTTTATGTCGTCATACAAACAAGACCAAGCCTTCAACTTCCAACAGATCTTTTATTTTTACTACAGTTTATCCTTTAGCTTTGATACTGCTTTTAACTTGAAGAAATTCTTTGTATTTTCTTCTTTATCAACTTTGTTTCAACGCTTTTGATGTTTTAAGCTTCTTACCCCGAGTGTTTTGTTAGGTTCCTCACCAATTTTATGTTCCTTTATAACTTGGAAAGTAATTCGTATAATACCACTCGCTGTATTCTAGTTTGAGGAGTGTAGTAAAACGTATGGTATTGTAACTCGTTTTATTCTCACGGAAAGTAATGTTACGTTGTAAGTGACAGGTAGAAGTGATTTAAAGGTGAGAGCACTATAGTTCGACTAGGCGTCCATCTTAGTTCTCAGACTTAGCAACGTATCTACGTTCGAGCCTAGATTTCAGTCCTGTGTGAGATTGTATGTGGATGTCTATGGGCTGCTACTACTTAACATCAGGTGGTTTGCATGTTCGGTTGCTACTCTTATTAAATAAAAAAGGTGCAAAAAGTTTTCCTCAAATCCGGCGATGAACGACTCCTCTGGCGTTGGAATATAATATGTGATGGTGACTACTTTCCATCAAGTCTCCCATGTACACATTTTGCGTAAAGAGCGCAAGTTATAATCAAATCTCTAAATACTATAAAAAAAGTCCCGTGTCGTGTCGTATCTGTCCATTTGCTCATAATAAACTCAGGAGATTTAGTTTCTGGACGGATTTTCTCACAGTTTTCAACAACAGGTAAATTGATTACTTAGGAAGGTTTTGGTGCATAATACGTTTTTTTTTCATTTTGTAAATTGGGCAAGGAATTAAAAAGTAAAATTCGATATAGTAATTAAGTCGTCGTTAGAAATAGATGTTTCTAATTGTCAGTTTTCCAACTAGATAATGGCTGGATGCATGTATAAAAGAAAAATAGTGTAAGCAAATATAGATACCCCACTCATCCACCGAGACAAAGGACAGTGCTATTTTGTTCATTAGCACTGTCCTTTGTCTCGGATGAGCGGGGTACCTGCAACACAGGTCTTGAACCAAGTACAGGGCCCTTGCGACTAATATATTTCTATTTTTTTAATTTATTTTTTTATTGTATAAATTCTATTACCCGAGCCCAGCTGGCCCGGATTGCTAGTAAAGCTATAAGAATACTATTATAAATGCATATGCAAAGTCGCATGAAGTATATCTCCAGATTATTGTTAATGTACGCTTTCGGCCACACAATGCATATTTTTCATAAATATTTCCACCGTTAAGTTGAACCTTATCATTTATTTTCCCATCCTGTTTAGGGCTCTGTCCCTTTTCATCGTGAATATCCGTAACATTTCAGATTTTGCTACATTATGTCAGATATCTTTCAAACGGTAAGGGATCAGGTCAATTGGGGGTAGCTACCCCGTCAGCGCGTTCCTACCGTTTATTACAAGGGGTCGGCCCCTTGCCGTGTTATCAATAAGTTTTTGGCTTTAGGTAAACGATCGACTTGCCCATTTTTCATATCATCTTGCCGATCTAAGTTAAATCAATCTTGTGATTCGAATCTTTTCTTACTGTGTCTGTGGGAATTTCGTGAATTATGTACGTATTTATGTGTTTTAAGTAACGTCTTGCACATAATATTAATATGAAACGTTGCCTGTTTGTTTGTCTGTGTTTTACGAAAATAATTGATTCAATTTATCTCAAAATTTGGAAGTAGAGCTCTATCCCTGGTCTTGTTATAGGCTATACATATATCATAACATATGGTCAGTTTCAATTTAATATAGCATCATATAACTCTCTATTTAACAGGAACTGATGAATTTTCAAAATTAATTATAGTTCATATAACAGTCTTTCTAAGCATCAGAGGTTCGAAGCTTGGTTTGCTTGGAGTAATAATGCTGGCTACACTTATAAATAATGCGACAACCTCGGTCCTAAAGTAATAACTTATCTTCTTCAGCTAGAAATTAAGCCTTGTTTAGGTTGTACGTGGATGTAAATGCTAGGGACTACGTAACGTCAAGTGGTCTGCATTATAGTTGAGAAATAGGCGACCGGAAAGATATCACCGCCGTCCTCATAATCCGCCGTAAAGTATTACTCGTGTTTCAGTTGGAGAAGTACGGTTGCCAGCTACACTGAAACGAGGCAAAGTTCTTAGTTCTTACTTCGTTCTGAGTAGTAGCAACGTAGATACGTTGCTACGCCTCAAAACGTTGGCTCACAGATAGGATTTCAGTCGTGTTTGTGATTGTACGTGGATGTCTATGGGCTAAGACTTAACATCAGGGGATTTGCACATTCGTTTGCTACTCTTCTCACATATAAAAAAAACATTAGAAATCCGTAACAAAAATACAGATATACCTTACCGTGGATCAAACCCGGAACTCTGGGACAGGCGTTGAGAAAAAATCAACGGACCGAAACTGATCACGTGTTTAAGATGGAGATACCGACCCTCCTTTAAGTACCTATACATTCGCTAAGTCCGCTCATGTTATCAATATTTTAGAAGGGTTCGCGGAAAAACATAACTTCGAACGGTGAAAATTTTATGCGAAGCTATTCGTGGGAGCGAGACGAGGGGAGAGCGGCAGATGCAGCATTGTCATGTCTTTGAGGCGGAATTTTATAGGTTTTATTATATAACGGGTACTCACGATTAATAATTTTTAATTAGATGGTTTTAAGTTTTTTTTATTATGAAAGAGTAAGAAACGGGCATGCAGGCTACCTGATGTAAAGTGGCCACTGCAGCCCATGGACAACCAAGTCCAATCTCAAATAGAATAGAAGTTCTATTTAAGGTTGGACGCGGATGCGTTTCTACTCTTGAGGACTAAGGTCGCTTCCAATAATATGTATCCGGAAACCACACCTCCCCAACCGAAACACAATACATGAAGAACATGTTGCTTTACGGCGGGTTATGAGGGCGACGGTGGTGCATCCCCCGGCGAGCTCTAACTGCTCTACCACCTTTAAAGCTATATGAACTATTGTAACTTATTTTCCACAATAAAGAAGATTTTGATTTGATTTGATGCGCGACGTCAGGCAAGACTTAAGACTTGGTTGAGGTTAGACGTAGATGTGCATCAAATGTTCTGTTCACAATTTTACTTATTCGTACAGTAAAAAATATTTAATGTGGCAAAGTTCCACGAAGTTTTCAAGCGAATGTTGCTAGTCGTGTTAAGTTTTGTTAGCTCCGTGTTAAGTTTTGTTAACAGTGTTAAGATTATGCAGGAGACCGGACTATTGTTTGAGGCTGGTTGGCGGCTGGTTTTTGGCACAAGCTCGAAATAAATATTACAATATGTTTTGTTACCAACTTCATGTTATTTTAAGAACTGAAAGAACAATATCATATGAATTATTGCTTGTATAATGCGTTTTAACTTCACTTATGCCCCGCGGAGTCGTCTGCGTTTGTATAATAGTAGAAACGTCGGCCAGGTAGGTACTACCGCCGCCATTATAATCTGCCTTAAAGGATTACTTGTATTTCGGTTGGAGAGATGCGGTTGCCGGTTTCACTTTGAAGCGGGGCGACCATCTTAGTCCTCAGGAGTAGCAACGTATCTACGTTCGAGCTGAGATGGAATTTTAGTCGTATCCACCTTTTAAGGCCATTATAGGCTACATATTATTACGCTATATAATATTACAACTAAGCAATGATCACAAATAATTATAGCTATCTTATTTTATGGGATTCGATCCCTGCCCTCACAATCCATTGTGAAGCTATATTTTTTGGTTGAAGAGGTGCGGTTGCCGGCTACACTTTGATACGAGGCTACCGTCTTAGTACTCAGGAGTAGCAAGGTTAAGTACGAAATCAGATAGTTCAGTCCTGTTTGAGGTTGTATGTAGATGTCCATGGGCTGCAGTGACGTAATAATCTCAGTCCTCAGAAATAGGAACGCTACATATGAGCCAAGATAGGATCAGTTATGTTTGAGGTCGTTTGTATCTCTATAGGCTGCAAAAAAGTTCCGTTTGAAGTTGTATGTGGATGTCCAGGAGCTGCAGCAACTGGAATCTTATGTTAAGTCGCCGCTGATGTTAAGGCTTGCGTGCTTGTTTGTTAATTTTGAGATAAGACGCTTCGTATTCTTCTTGCAATACGAGACGTAGGCTGTAGTGACGTAACATCAAGTAGCTTGCACTCTCGTTTGCAATGAAATAAAAAGATTTTTATCTTGGAAATAAAGAGACTTTAATATATTTTTCAAACGCCTTTTGGGTATAGATTTATTTTCACCAATTACTACCAAGACATACATAAAATCGTAAGATAGAATGCTCATAGCACTTTCCCGCTTACTCAGGACCCAGGCTGAAGGGTCTCAGTAAAATATCGGTATTGCGTATTGGATACGGAACTGGCGAATTTGAATAAAATCCCCTCATAAAATAGTCGCCTTCCCTTTGTTAAAGGGTTGGGTGTAGCGATTAAAATATCGATATTTTGAACTGCGTAAAAAAATGAGAGCATATAGTGTGACAACAGATGTCCGACTTTAAAAAATAATTCTATGCGGAATGTGTCTCCTACTACTGGAGCTGGAAGTACTAGACTGGAAGTTTTTATTTATTCATTCACTTTTCGTCCATTCATTCATTTTTGTGTGCATTCATTCTTTTAATGCATTCTTGCATTATTTCATTCGTTCATTCTGCCATTCATATATTTATTTGCTTATTCACAATTTACATTAAATTACCGGCTTGCTCCAATGCTAATGAAAATCAAACTGTACTGTAAAATGTAAGTAAAAAAATAAAGTAAAAATAAAAGTATGTAAATTTAAAGGAAAAATATTTTTCACAAATGTCAGCTTTGCACACGATTGTAGCGTCACCTACTGGATCCACTTGTGAATCTAAACCATTCTCGAATGCATTTAAACAAACAAACACAGACACACAAAGAGAAAAATAGGTTCTTTACGTAGAGTAAACACTAAGAAAGATTTTTTGGAAATCTCTCCCCTAAGGAGATAAAACAGAAGATAATTTTATTTGTTGTTGTGTAGACATCTAAGCTCTGCTTGAAGTCTAAAGTTGCATGATTTTTTGGGTATATTGAGGCTTTTACGCGAGCACAGGGAAGCCTGGGAAAAACTAGTACCTATTCTAGTTCATATATAACATAGTTTTGTAAATGAAAATATTTATTTAAGTGGAATACTATGAAAATGTTAACATAATGAAAAATGGAATTCCATTTAATTCTTATACTGAAAATATCTTTTATAATTGTCGAGATTATAATTAAAATTTTAACTACGTCATCGGAGAGAATTTTGCGATGCTGTTATAAAGAAATGCGTTTGCCAAAAATAATATTTACAATACATTTGCTGTGTCAGATTTTTACAAAATTTTTAAACACTTAGTATTTTATGTAATGTAACTGATTGAGACAATTATTTTTAAACATATTAATTTAATATAGGAAATATATCAATTAATTTAAAGGTAGGAGAACTATAGTTTGACCGGGGTGATAACACCGCCAGCCTCTTAATCCACCGTAAAGTATACTTGTGTTTCGGTTGGAGAGGTGCGGTTGCTTACATTTTGAAGCGAGACTATCGTAATCCTCAGGAGTAGCAACGCATCTATGTTCGAGCTCAGATAGGATTTCAGTCGTATTTGTGGTAGTACGTGGATGTCTGTGGGCTGCGACTACTTAACATCAGGTGGTTTGCTTGATCGTTTGTTACTGTTCTCGCATAAAAAATATACATCAGAACTTTTTGTTATTAGCTAATCTAGAAAAACCTAAAAATTTAAACATAACATGAAAATATGAACGAAGTCGTGGCAAGCAACTAGCCGCACATAAAAAACAAACTGACTTCAACATCGATCAACACGATCCCAACACTACGAGCAAAACCTATCAGAAACGTTAGGGCCCTATCTGACCCCAGTCGATCCATCTCGGGTTAACTCCTGCACATAAACCTTGAGGGCTACAAGTTTTACTTATGACCTTTCCTTAACTAGTTAACTTAACAAACATAACACGAATAAGTGATTTTTCAAAGGTTTAAGGCATCGTTTTATACCAGCGCCGCACATTAAATCCTATATTTATAGATAGGAAGTACGTTTACAAGCGACATCTTTATACATATAATTCTTCTGTGCGTGTGTGTCACAGAACTTCTAAACGGCTGGACATATTTTAATGATTTTTTTGTGTTTTGAGATGGATCCGAGAATGGTTTAGATTGTCAGTTGAACCTGGCATACTTTCTGCAATTTTTTTTATAGACTTATAGATTTTTCAGAACGGGACGACGTCCGCTGAGCCCACTAGTATTCTATAACACTAGTTGCATGGCTCGTCAGCCTAAAGAGGTTACGGCAAAATAGTTTAGTCGTGACCACGCCCTATGCAACATTCAAAAAATGTAATCGTGAATACCCATTACATAGCAACAAAAACTCTTATGTACCTATTTTAAATTTTAATTTTAAAATTGCCGAATTTTGTGTTAGCATTTCCGTAGTTTTATTTGCATAATTATTTTTTCAAGTTAGAATAGTAACAAACGAACATGTAGGCCATCTGATGATAAATGTTCACTACCGCCCGTGGTCATCAATAACCAACTCCATAAAGAAGTTTGTAGAACAAGAGTCCCATTTGAAGTCGATCACACGTTGCTACTACAAGACTAAGGTACAAAGAACTAAGGTACTAAAGACTAAGGTACTAAGGACTAAGGTACTAAGGCCTAAGGTACTAAAGACTAAGGTACTAAGGACTAAGGTACTAAGGACTAAGGTACTAAGGCCTAAGGTACTAAAGACTAAGGTACTAAGGACTAAGGTAGTAAGGCCTAAGGTACTAAAGACTAAGGTACTAAAGACTAAGGTACTAAGGCCTAAGGTACTAAAGACTAAAGTACTAAGGACTAAGGTACTAAGGCCTAAGGTACTAAAGACTAAGGTACTAAGGACTAAGGTAGTCGCCTCATTTGTGAGCCGGCAGCACACCTTTCCACCAAAACGCGAGTAAGTTTCAAGCTAGTAATGGTTGTGACGACGGAATGGTTGAATATTCTGTCAACGCACATGGATGAGGCAGTGGTACCTCCCCCATTAAACTTGTTCTGTCACCTTATTATTATGGTAAGGACCAATGTATATAGAATAATAAAAATATGTCACAGAGCAGAAAAGCGTCCGCGTAACTCCATACTTCACTTAATTGCATTTAATAGTAATCACATTTTTGAACAAACATTATATTATAAATATTATACTTTTATGGCCACCGAGTGTACTCGAACAGTTTTATCAGTCGTTAAAGTTAACGACAGTTAACTATAATCGTTGGTAAAAGATATCTTTATGTCGATAATACGTTTTTCTTTTACGATCTTTTCATCATAAATTGTAATGTTTATATTGTTTACTTGTCTTATATTTGTTGGATAAGCTATCAGCGAAATATTTCCAGCGGGGAGGTACCACCGCCTGCTTTATAATCCGTGACGAAGTAACTTTTGCTTTTCAGTCGGAGGAGTCGCTTCACCTGATGTTAAGTGGGAACTGCAGCCCATGGAACTACGACCAATCTCAAATAGAACAGAAGTTCTATTTAAGGATGGACGCGGATGCGTTCCTACTTGAGGACTAAGATGGTCGCCTCCAATAATGTGTCCTATCTATTTCGAATAATGGCTATAGATAGGACATTTCATCAACAGGCTCTAGCCAACCAAGACTCCAGTTAACACCGAATTACTCTATTGAGAGTCATTACGCTCTGACATTGACAAAATTCTAGGTACAAACCAGTACACCAGAGAAAACTGGCACTTACATTTGATTTGGCAATAAATTTAGTTATGCAGCTGTTTCGATTCGTTGTGGTGTTATTGTGCTCGTAACATTTTTAGGAACGCTAGGTCAAGAGTAAAAGTTTCTGTCACAGTATTTTTATTTTATACTCTAACCGTTGTATACGGTTTCACCCGTTATGTTTAAGTTTAACAGAAAAAAGCAACATTATTTCTCCGTACGTATATAGTAAACGTATTTTGTTTCTATACATTAGAAGAATAGCAGACAAGGGTCCATGTTCCTTCATATTAAGTAGTCGTTGTAGCCTATGAACATCCAAATCGGACCTAAAACTTAATTGCAGTCCATTCGAAAGCCATACGTACAGTGCTACACCTGAGGACTAAGATGCTTTTATACGAAGAATCAAAAAATATCTGATATATCTAAAATTGTCAATGAATGAGCTTATGTAATAGTCGTTATTTTTTTAATAATATTATTGTCTTTTATATGACTTTAAAATAAGAAATCAAATAATATTTATTTATTTATAACAATATTTAATAAACATGTGATCAGTGAACCCAGAATAGAATACTGTGTATTATGGAACGTACCTTCCCACGATGAATTGTTCTCAAGGTAGACTTCCACGTGAATTTATTTAAATTTAATACTCCCAAAACATCGCTTGTTTTTGTATACAAATGTGCGCCCAGGAAACGATGGAATTTTTACATTGTACACGTGTCCTTGGTACATTATTGACAAAGCAGCTTAATGATAATTAATAGTAAGCAGATAGGATTACAAAATGAAGCTAATAAGTAGAAAGTGTACGTAACAGTGAGGTGTCGATCGCCATGATGGGGTTAAGTCGTGACGAGGGACCTGGTGTCCGTCGCGTGATAACAACCACTTAGAGTAAAGGTTACGAATCTGTGTTCGAAGGAAAACAAATAATGTCACCTCTAAACGTTGCGTTTCTCGCATTTACCGAAAGGGTAATTAGGTAATTAGTCGACTTAACGTGGACTAGTTTTAGTTGACAGTTAACAAGTTAATCGTTTCGCGTCATCAGCTCAATGGCTTAAGTACTTCGATTTATCGTGAAATGGAGAACAAACATTTATATTAATATATTATGTAAGAATTTGTTAATTTTCGGAAACTTAAGAAAATAATAACATAAAAACTGTAAAACCTCATCACAAGCTCATTAAAACTAATTCGAATAATTAATTGTGTTATTTTTTTATTCAAACAAATATCAATAATTATTTAACCTAATAATTATTAATAAGCCTAAAAAGCCTGACCTAAACAAGGAATTCCTTGCCAATGTGGTGTGTTACTAAGAAGACTGTTCTTATACCATCACCGAATAGCGAGCGGAGTTCTCTGCGCGAGAGATAAACCAGCCCTGTTGTTAACAACCTCAAACAAACGTGGTATTAATTGTTTAAAATAATTCGTAGAATAAATGTTGATATTCATTTTTAATTAAATTAACATTACTTGTAATATAATATTGCACCAAAGAGTGCACGGGTACGAGGAAATCAGAGACGAACAGGAGTCGATTGAGTCCACGATGAGGCTAAGTCGTGACGAAGGGCCGGACGTCGCGTGATACCAGCCACTCCGAATGAAGGTTACGAAATCATTTCGTCGGTATCACCGCTAGTAATGAGATTCCAAATTGAAATTGTAACACAAAGATAGCACAACTTCATTTTTGTTACCTTTAAAACTTGTTGAATCAACGTATAATGAAATGTTAAAGGCAATGTGGTAAATTTTCAATGCCAGGCTTTAAATAAAATATGTTATTGTGTACAGTTGCTTGCGACAGTTAAACACGATTCCTATTAACTTCGCGCGTATTTCGATGCGCTTCCATTGACCATGATCACGAATAAACGGTTCATGTCAATGACAATTTTCGGCAAAGTAACGGTAATTTGACATTTTAACTCGTCATTTAAGTAGCAACAATCAGGACAATGCGGTTCATATCTCGCGCAGAGAATTGCAATGACTATTCAGCGCGGTAATACATACTATTTACGTAACCACTTTAGGTTAAACTTATAGTTTAACTTTTATTGTATAATTAACAGTGACAATATTAATTATGACTCAAAAAAAGCAAGTCGTATATCATGTACCCTTTTGATTAATGATCCAGATAAACATTATTTACAATTGTTAGTATAAATTAACATTATACAAACTTTTTTCTACACAAAAGAAGTTGTCACAACATTTTGAACAAAACATTATCCTAAAGACAGTCCTATGCAAAACACCAAACTATATTTATAACATGACGGACATCAATTATAACACTAAGCTATTTAAGTCGAACACATTCATAATCCGAAACCTAATTATATTCTGCATTGCCACCTGGTAGAGTAACAGGAACTGGTAACACTGTCTATATTTAGTCGAACAGAATTCCGGCTCGGCTGACAAGCATCGCAAGCGAACCGCACTGGCCGATTGTATCGGATCTACCTAATTCTATTGACTGGGACCCAATTGCAAGGTTAGGCAATTTAGTGTCTAAAGCCCTTAGTTGACTCGAATGACGACCTATTTAATTCTGTTGTACTGTCATGAGTAAAGCGGTCTTGCATTCGAATCCCAACCAGGAACAACCGATGCTGAAATTAGATATCGGATTTCATGTATTAATTTATATATATATTTTCATCTTTTTCCGTTTTATTTTTTTACTTTGATGATGATAAGTAGCGAACGGGTGTGCAGAATGACTGATAGTCCCTACAGCCCATGGACATCTACGCCCAACCTCAAACAGAACTTAAGCCTTGTCTGACTTCATGCATAGACACATTTCTTCTTCTGATGACTGAGATGATAATCTTGCTTGCAAGTGTGGCCAGTGACCGAACTTCTCCCATCGAAGCACAAGAGCTGCTTGACAGCGGATTATTAGGGGACCGATGGTACCTTACCGGCATTTCGTTTTCGTTGTAATTAAAATATTATTATTTTACTTTTTAAAGAAATATGTTACTTTAAAATGTTAATATTTAAATCGCAGTATTGAAAAAAAGTCCATTGACACCTTTGAAATGTTTGCTTAGTGCGGGCAGGCACGTTATCGACCGAGGTTTATGTCCAAGGGCAGCTGTCAATAACAGTAAAATTGTCGCATTAAATTCGATTCAATTTAATTTTTAGAATGTAGGTAAATATTGATTGTATAAAAATCAATAGTATGGCCATTATAAAATACGTTTCATGACTTCGTTGAGGTCTTTACACATAGTATTAAAATTTGATGTGGTGTTCATATTTATTTTAGTCAATTAGAATATACTTACTACGTGTCTTGACGATTAATAAAACCTTTTGTGAGTAATTAATAATAGCTAAGACTTGCAGGTCTTGCAGGGCTTATAGGGTCAACAAAGAAACGTCAACCTCGAGATATGGACGGGTGACCGTCAGTGACTAAACCTCATTCGTATTTCCATGCTCCAACTCATTTACCAACGTGCCCGGGTTTTTATCGAAAAATGGCAACTGTCAAACGTTGTCGGAAGCCGTATCAGCGGATTGACGACATTCGACAGAACGAATCTAACAGTTTATCGAAGTATACCTACTCCAGAACACCGAAATTTGCGACGTAATATCCGTGCCCAGCGCAGGACAGTAGAACCTATCTAAAGCTATGCAGGTACGTAAAATAATTTGAAACGAATTGTTATAATTTTTTTCATTGATCGTTAATGTTTAAGTATACTTTCGACTATTATTAAATAGTAATCAAATTATAGTCACAACTCGATAAAGCATAAAATGATGTCATCTTCACATTCTTGAGATTAGGGTTTATATTATTTTGTAATAAAGTTACAACAAAATTTAATAGAAGATGAATACTTATTTTATCATCATCATCAGTATTAACCCGTTACCGTCCCTGTTCTAGAACAAAACATTCGTCATACGTATTTGTAGGGACTATTCGAGAGTGTTTGGTCCATAGGTTTTTGCTGATAACATCTGTGTAAATATTTTCAGTCAAATAAAAACTATTGCTTATCATAGTAATGAAATATATTATACGTGGAACACTAATTTTGACAATTTACAGAAGATTTTAAACGATATAACAAAAAACATGACTTTTTCAAATTAATTAAAAATATATCACTGGCCTCTTTTAGATCTAAACAGAGCGGAATATTTCTATCCAGTCCTTAAATGATCGAAAGTCCTTAAATGATCCTTAGATGATCGAAAGAAAACCATTGATAAATGTCTTGGAAAAAACATAAAATCATATATTACAACATAATGTATTTCCTTAATGCTAGCCATAATGACAACTCTAAAACTACTATAGATATCGACAATTTTTGGAAAGATTCCTAGGACATCTATTTCAATAGCGTATAACATAACTAATTTGTTATCACTTGTCTATGTCTTTAAATAATAAAATAATAAAAAGATTGATGAAAAATGACATTATATTGCAACCAATAAAGTACCTACTTATAAACATTGAATAAAAAAAGTTATATGAAAGGGCAATAAAACTATATAAATATTCACACTCAACAATTCAATAGGAAAGGGGTATAAATAACGAAGTTAATACAATATTCAGTTTAATAATTTATTCCACTCCGGTTTGACGGAATCTGGTTTTTGCAGTTACATAATCAGAAACTTGTTGGGCTTTTGTGTTGGGGACTAGCGATATGCGGAGATATTCTGAGGCGGAATAACTGTATGGAACAACGAGTACACATGTATATGCAAAAGATATGCCCTATGCATATGCAAAAAAACTGTCAAAGCGAGTTTCTGGCCTGACTTTTATGCGCTGCATACAAATGAAATCAATTCTAAATAATTTTGTCTTTTGCATACAAATAAAATTTAATCTAATCTAAATATTTTTATGCAAAGCAGATTCTGTATTGAATTATTTATAAAAGTTAATAAACTACTATTGACTTGTAATGTAAATCGTTTAGGTTAGGAAGCGACAAAAGAAATTTCAAATCATGTATCAAGAGGAACTCCTAACGAACACATCTTATGTATTGTCAAACTGTCGTTCACAAATAATAACTTAAATTAGTTGAGCAAATTGTTAAAACTATTTCAAAACGTATAAAACGCATCTTTTATTATTCATTGTATAATACGTTTTTTACACAGTGAGAGACACTGAAAAGAAGTTTGAGTAAGATAGTCAATACAAACACTATCTTACTTAAACTTCTTTTCTGGGATTTGTCACCAGCTCTGGTATTCTAACGTATACTGTTCAATATAAAAGATTTGATTACATAACATAACTTATTCAGGCAAAACCAACTCATTTCAGAAATAAGGTTACAAAAACACAACAACAATAGTACCACGTTTAATCGACGCTGCCGGTGACAAGAGGGTTGGCTCATATCTCGCGCAGAGAATTGCGATTGCTATCCAGCACGGGAATGCAGCTAGTGTTCTTGGAACCATGCCATGGGCACAGACTCCCTTTAGATTGTTTAGGTTAGGTTTTTATTTTAATTAGTTTTAAGATTTTCGTCATTGTATATATGAGACAAAAAATATATACATTTTAAAATAAGCGGTGAGTTTAGCCGTGACCAAGAGCCATGCATGCAAGTGGATCGAAATATCGGCACTCAAAAACCAAAATCGTTAATTGTTTTTACCCAGTAAATATTACATCGTTATTCGTGATATCGCCTTCCCTTTTTCAAGTTACTTGTTTTGGCAAGATAGACATTCCACGAACATATGATTAATATTTGTCTGTGAAATAAAATTCCACGCAGGCCACTGGTCGCAAAGCTGAATTTCTTTAATGACTCACCTAGTCACTAACGATTTTACGTCAACGTAACAATCGGACATGAATAATGGAGAGCACGTACAAAACTTCGACCCAGATCTATAGCCCAACTATACAATTAGTTCGCCTCGTTTCTGACCACGGGGCGACGCCATAACGATTTATAATCGCCAAAAAATCGGTCCGAGGGTGGCTACCTTTATTTGTGTAACTCACGTAATGTTTCATTTGTAAATTCGCTCAACAAGGACGAAAATCAAAATGTATTTTCACATTCTTTAAGAGACAATAAGAGTCGCACAAAGAAAATCAAGTAAGAACGTGTGGTAATTGAAGAAAATGCAATAATAAAATATGTATAATATTTTATTTTATTATTATATTAAAATAATCATTCATTCCTCATAATATTAATTACACCCTACAGTTTGCAGATATCAACATCCAACCTTAAACAGGGCAAAAATTATGAGGTGAAACTGAGATGATTTGCTATTCTTGGGGACTAAGATGCCTCGCTTGTAAATATAATCACATCTTTTCAAAACCAAAAACACACAAATTGCTTCACGGTGTATTTTAAAGCTGGTCATGTTACCTCCCTCATGAAGCTAAAGTTGTAATTATTTATATATAGCACGATTTTAAGCAATATGTAACACTTTCATTTTATTCCAATTCAACAACATTACTATAATTCTTATTAATTTTTCTTTTATTAAATGAATTTAATAATTATTTTTATGCCATCTCAAGCAACTACTTAACTGTCGTTGCTATGACCTCAACAAATGATAAAGACAAAAGGTCACATTCGTAATTAATAGAATGGTGATTTTATCAACAAGGAATTTTTATATCTCGCATTCTTATGAATCGAATCAATAACGGATTCATCTAAACGTTACTGAATAATCAATAGCATACGTAATTCAGTAAGGTTTTATTTAAACTTCTTTACGACCCAATCTGTTGAGTGTTAAATTCACTCAAGAGGTTGATTATTTAAATAATGATCCATTGAGAATGTGTAATAAATTATTATAATGATCAACATCAATCAAATCAATCTGGTAATATATTAATTAAAATTCATAATTAGCGGTTTATTTTTCAAGTATGTTTCGTAATAAATACATAGATCTGATGACTTGAAATATATGTCTATACACCTAAGGCGTAACTCTTTCACAATATATAACAATAATAATTTAAATAAAATGTACAAATAATCAAAATTAACCAGTCGTTATAACGTTATAAAACTGCACACATGTTTTTAATGTAACCTCTCTAAACCTTAATAATCCTTTGTTTACTCTGGTGATGCGAACATCTAGTGCCTATGTACATAGATACATACAATCAAGTAGCCGACTGCTCGCAGTAATACCTGTACAAAATCAACGGGAATTGTTGTTTGCAAGAACATCAAATCTTTTAAACATAACTTACACTTGAATACCGTCGACTTTGAAGCGCCGCGGTAAAACGTAGAAACAAAAGAATACCGCCACGATTGCATAATGAGCCACAAAACGTCGACCGAAAACTTCGATTTTTAATGTCTTCACATTGACCGAGACGACCTTACGCGGTCCAACGACCGGCATAATGAAATTCTTTGAATGCAGTTGCATGAAGCAATTGGTTTATTTGTAACTCTTTCCATTGATTTATTTATAGATTTTTTATTGAAAAAGCAAATGGGCGTGTAGGTCATCAGATGTTAAATGGACTGCAGCCAGTTAACATCGACATCCAACATAAAACAGGACTCAAGTCCTATCTAACATCGTGCACAGATGCGTTGCTACTCTTGGGGACTGAGATGGTCGCCTCGCTCATAAGTGTAGTCGATAAATTTTTAGATGTTCATGTCTTTACTGTTAATGTTTCCCATAAAAATTAACCATAGCTTTTATATTGCCCGTTAGGTTAGAAAGTGTGAACAATAAAATTTTAGTAAAATAATTACTAGTGCGACTAAAGTCTTGTAGGGTTTTGGAAGTAAAACATACTTTTATAACAAAATTAGTACAAATAAATCGTCTTAATTTCTTATATAACAATAAATATACATTACAAATGCGTATAACATGAATTATTATATTTAAAATGTAATAATTAATTTATGTAGTTCAAAATGTATTCAAATATCTCATAAATCAATTGATTGATAAATATTTCATGACAGACATGATGTATGATGTGCTAGAATAGCTTTTTTTTCGTTGACGTTTATTTTATAATCAATAATCGACCAACAATCGATTTTCGGTCCGAATCGCAAACAAATAGTTAATTATATTTTATTATTGAGAAGAATTCCAAATGACTGTTGTATGTATGTAACTGGCACCAATTTGGAGCGAGCCTTACATTCTATCCTGCTTCCCGAAGAACGTCGATCTGGATATCATTAAAGGCGAAGCCGCAGGCGGGCACCAAGTAGGACCAAGTTTAGCATAACTGCTAAGTTAGGAAACGATTCCTATTGTAATTGGCCATTTACGTAGCCCATAAGTTTTCTCTAATAAGACGATATTCGTGGTCTGTTCATATTATCTTCTATATGGCCACCGCCGCCTCACGATTCAACGTACTTAGTAATGGTGATTAACCTTAAGGTTCGAATTTTGTGCAGTATGGGTGCTTAATGAGCTTTGTATCGAGATCTATTATCTAATTTCTTTGTTCTAGTACGATATCTTAAATACTTACGTCGGCATAGAATTATTAATTATTGTAAATATATATAAAAATGTGATAAAAATTTGAGATATTCAATAAGAGATGAAATTTATTTTATGAAGGCCAAAAGAGCCTGATCTGTTGTAGAAAGTGAAGGCAAAAGTTTTATCAAAAAACGCTTATTGCTAGATAAAAAAGTTCGCAAAAATAACAGTAATAACAAATATTAAAGGTAGCAGTTAGCATTTTTTAAATAAATAAATAATACATTTGTATTAACATTTTAATGCTCTACATTATGTGTGCTCTATTCAAATGTTATTGCGCAACCGACGCAGCCGCAATACAATAGAGTTCAACGGGAGCGCATGCGCAAAGCTCTACTTCACGAATTTGTACGTTCTCACGTACTTACATACAAACCAACATACATTTTCTCAAAATTATTACATGTATACTCCTTATAGCTTCGTCAATTCGCTAACGAATAAAATTTAAAACTAAATAATCTTATAAATTAATTTTAAATTTAATTTATTAAAAAAATACCACATGTCAAGTTTTAACTGTGAATAGATTAAAAATGTAGTATCTTTGCCATCATTTTAACACGTTCTCGTCCCGTTGCCGGGTAAGGTTTCCTTTTCAAAACAAAAAGAGTTATACTCTAGTCCACCACGGTGACTAAGCCCGAATTGTTAAATTTTATACACTTTACATGGCTTTAGATATAGAACGATGATAAATATTTCTAATAAGCATTTCACATCGAAAAGTTAAAGGTTCACACTAATTACTAGAATCCCAGACTCTCCAAAACTTTACCACTAGACTAACTGTTGCAGTTATAATATAAAACATTAATTATAAAATTTAAATAAACGTCAACGATTTTATAATAAAATAACTTATCAATGGTATTTGCTTCAAGATTCCTGCGTACATCCGTGCATTATGCGAAATTTGCGGCTAACGAGAGGCGACGCCATTGTGGCGATATGGGCAGAGATGTGTCGTTTAGATACTGGCCATGGTGTGGTTTGATCGCCCGTCGCTATCAGACCAAAAACCGCAATTGATCTCAGCCATTCAACAAATGGCTTCCATTTCAGTTACTTCAAATGTTATACCTTTCGTAAAATCTGTTACGAAATTATTTATTATTATA
The DNA here is from genome assembly GCA_018251015.1 of Phocides pigmalion okeechobee. NCBI lineage: Eukaryota > Metazoa > Arthropoda > Insecta > Lepidoptera > Hesperiidae > Phocides > Phocides pigmalion. Next base: position 20,815 of record DWON01002006.1, read on the forward strand.
ACAATTTATTTAGCCTTATAACAGTTTTGAGATAAAAGCATTTGTCTTTAAAACACTAAACATTAATCAAAATAGAAAAGAAGAATACGTAAATATGTAGTAAATAATTATAGTTAAAGGCGACTATTCAAACACCCATATCCAGAACATCAACTTATATTCATCATTGTCCGGATTCAATATATTTGTCCGGAGTCAAACCCGAAACCTGACTGATATGGACCGTTGCGCCGCGTGGTTCAGCCTAATACGTCGTAGGCAATTATGTTTATATTAAATGTACTTTTTATATAAGAAGATACTCATTGCGACATTTTAGTAATTTGCAGAGATAAGTCCAACGTTAATTATCTTAATGTACATACTTTAAGATAATAATTGATAAAGATACTTGTTTACTTAGAGCACATTTTGCTTACTAATTTATTATTAAATTATTTTTGCTGTTTTAAATCGACCCCTCGTCCTTATAAAGTGCTTAAATGTAATCCGCCTTATTTTCAATCGATTTTAGCAAATGTTGGCTCTATCACCCAGCTCTACCTATCCCATAGAATAACATGCGGATGGATAGTTTTACTACAATCAACATCATTCATAGTAGTAAAGTTGTTTTTTTATGAATATTTACAATGTTTTATACATTATAGTTATTGATAGTGCAACCATTGCCATTAAAGTTAGGTCCCAGCTACTACTTTTCATGCACTTAAACACAAAATTTATTACAAGTTCTATTTAAAGTATCTCACGAAGGACTAAATAAAGCGTCTCTTATAAGTTTATGCTTACGGTTTATATCAGAACAAGGGAACTACTGTTTAAATAAATTATCAAACCATACCTACCGAGCCTGCGTGATTTTATAAAACAAGAAAATAAAGCATTAGAGAACACATACTAGAATAACCTAAACATAACATGCAATATCGAAGTTAATTATCATTTTTAGGTTAATTAAATAAGCCAAACCTCAAAATTTTATTTGAAGAAATATTGGCCACGAAAGTGCTACAACGGAAATAGCTACCCTTGAGGACTCCGAGGCATGCTTCTACCTTACGCCGCTCTTCTAACAAAACAGTATTCAATATTACTATTATAAACAAGCATAGAAGTGACGGTGTTGTCTCCAAAAACCATTCACGATTCCACGATTTTAAACTGTAAAATTATATATAATTTGTTATCAGAATTAAAATCAAGTTGCCTATTCGATGGAGTTATAAACAAATTGCTCGCCAATAACCAACGTGTAACAAAACTATGTAAATATATTGTGAACAATAATGTTTATT
>DWON01002007.1:0-22107 GCA_018251015.1 Phocides pigmalion okeechobee
CAATAAAAATACAAATAAACCTTACACTAATCTAACAAGATTTTGTATTTTAGGTGGAAATGTAAAAGACAAATGTAAACACCCAAATCAATCTCTAACAGTTCTGAGCCCAACTTTGGGATAAGGTTAACGTTACAATTAGCTATCCATTTGTATAACATCTATTTTCAATAGAATAAGGTTTGTGTATATCTCATGATTGGTACCTTTCATAACAAAACGACGAATTGACATTTCGATCTAGTTTTGGCGATTGATTCTGCCACTCATGTGCCAACACTTATAGATCTTCGAGACTCAATTATCTGCGTTATTATCTGCCTACGAAATTAACTATAGCCACGCGCATTAGTACCGTTTATATAGTATAGCAAAGTAGTGACGTAGTAAGCTAAAGTCGATAGAACCGCAGTCCTATTAGGAGGGAACCATTGCTAACTTACCTATAATATATACCTTAAGATAGAACTTCAGTCCTGTCTGATTTCGGATGTACATGAGCTGTAACAGCTATTTGAAAACAGGTCGGTTGGGTGCACATTTGTTACTCTTTCGAAAAAAAAACGGTTAAGGAAAATTGCGGCTAGCGGCTCTCGCTTGGTACTTAAATGAGTTTTTGATTTTAAACGCAAGATATCGCTCGATATAAAATATATTCTATATTCTATCCTATGACAACCTGTTATTTCAAGTTCCGAAATTAACTCTAGAGACAGAGAGACAAATACATAGTGTAAAAAGCTGTACATCTATTTTATAACTATTTAATACTGAAACATAAACCAAATGGGTGCAATTAACAGTGCATATTTTGGATACATACAAATAAGCATAAATGATTAAAACTTACTTTGGAAAAAATAATCAAACATCGAATTTACCTACTCTAAAGTAAGGAATAATTTAAAATTTAAATAGAGTGTTCGTTAAAAAAACTGATTTGAACTAACATTGTTTTTGTTGCCAGTTTAAAAACTGAGTCATTTTTAAATAAACAAAATCAAATCTCTGGATAACCTAACAGTTAAACAACCTTCAATAATTCCTTGCACAGTACATAGGCATCAACAACACATGTGAACGTAATTGTTTCAAACGATTAACTTAACTGCCGACGTAAACAAGAAGACTGTTATGCAAAGTTGAATTGTATGTAAATTGTATTTCTTAACAGTTTCAGAAGCGGGATCGAACTTGGTAACACTCTCAGGAACAGGTAAACTTTTAAACGGCTAAAATCGATTTCTCTTATCGACATTATACTATGAAAAGATAGCGCAATAACTTAATAACACAATAACGTAGACTAAAATAAGTAACCTTTTTATTAAAGTAATGGGTACATGTTACTATTAATAAAAATAATGATAAAACCTAGACCTTCATATATTTTTAATTAAATAATAAGTTGTCGCCATGGGACATCCGGTGGACGTAAGACGTAGATATCGCTGTTTATGGAAAGAATTTATAATTAAGGAGGTACTATATATGTAATACGGATAAAATGATTGTTTTTCTATCCTTACAATCATAATACATACAGAATATAAATACAAGACAAAGTAAAGAGTAGAGAGTGATAATGGAGAGGGACATGAGCATAACAGAGCGTCAAGCCGTTTGCTGTTACCACCATACGATATGGTCTTACCCTCAAAGTTTAATAGAAATCAAAAATGTAGACACTCATATATTTTTAATAAAAATTAACTAGGATACGCTGAATGTAAATTAAGGAAAAAGATAATACTTAATACTAGGCATTTCGGAATGATATTACTAGTTTCAAGTTATGGATTTATTATTATTCAATTATACACATGTGATCAATATTCAAGTCATGAAGTTAGTGACATTCGGAACGTTATAAATCTGTATATCTAGTTATGGAAGTTATATTCATTCACAAGTACAATCGTATTGTACATAACACAATAGTAAATTGCGTCGGCGATTGGAGTGTGTTGTAGTGTCGCTCTAATAATATTATGAAGTGGTTAATAACGTTATGATTATTATTGAGTACGGTACGTGTCTTTGAAGGGGGACTGCATTAAGGAACGAACATTGTCAGGATAGTCTAAAATAATACAAGACGATGATAACACGTGGACAGAGTACAAATACCAAATTTCGTGTCACAACAACGCTAGGAGATAGAAGTACAGTCGGACCGGGAAGTTACCACCGCCACCTTCACCGCCGTAAAACAGGACATGTGTTTCTATTGATGAGATGCGGTTAGACAGAGATTTGTCCATCTCTGTTCTAAGAATCAGTATCGCACGACATGAAACAGGACATTGTTTCTGATTGAAGTTGAACTAATTAATCTAATATTATATTTTTATATAAGATGTGTAGCATACAAATCGGCAGGCTATGTGATATTAAATAGCACCTATAGCTCGTGGATATCTAGTTAAATGAGGTCGTACGTAGATGCGTTAAAATATTGAGAACATACATAGGTTACTATATAGCTTGAACTCGTAAGGGTAGGTACCCTACTGACATACAGGAATTACTTCACGGCGGATTATAGGGGCGACATTGATACGCCCCCCCGTCAAACTAAAACTGTCCACTATCTACCATCTGCCTAGTTAAAATCTTAACTGTTTAAAACCGTGTCTTACCATAATGGCTTCACCAGCGATGACTCAGCGGTGTATTATTGGAATAATAATAAAAATATATAAAACACTAGATATCTAAAGTAAATTAAGTAGAAAAATCACGCAGTATTTTAAAAGTGATCGATATTTTTTATTTCTGTTCTTTATCACATCACATTGTAAAACAAAAACTTTTCCATTCTTTATAGCAGTAAAATGTCGAAAGAGACCATAAAATTTTGCCGACTTCATTACGGTAAATCGACAAAACGACATAAAATTGAAGACGAGATCTGAAAATCAGAAGAGATGCATCCTATTATGAAAATGATTAAAAGAACTCTGAAAACGGTTCAAAACTGCAAAAAAGTGACCTAAATGTTTTATTAATTTCAAGTAAATAATATATGATATTTGCGTAGTTTAAAAATAATTACGAATTGACAGATGCTAGAACTATATTTCATAATCCGCTTTGAAGCGACTCTTGTTTTTCGGACGGAGAAGTGTGGTTACCAGCTACACTTAAGTATAATACCACTTAACTGTAATTTGAATGGCTTTCGCATACATGGATACCAAAACCCCCAATATTTAACTTATGTGTTGACATTAGTAAAAGGTCACATCGATGCGCTGAATAATAGACATGGCAACAAAATAGTCTCCTGACTATTAAATTATAACATGATTCAAAGAGATTAGCCTCATTACGTGACGACTTTATTTAGTTATCATTAAAATCTATTACCACGTACAGCGGCGAGTTAAGAATTTGTATTTATTTTGAGGTAAATTTCCATAAGGCCTATAAAAATGATACTTATCTGGAGTTTATTTGGTTGCTTTATTTATATGAACAAAGTTTGGTACAAATGTATTGCGTTAGTAAGCAACACATTGTGCATTGGACTTAAGTGTATATTTAGGAGTTCCCACGAAGATTCACAGAGACTAATAAGATAATTAAATAACAGTAGATGCCTGGGCCAATCGACCTATGAATTGATCGGAATACTAAACAGATCACACATAAATTGACTTAAGTTTACAACCAGGCTACACGTCACGCTAATATAATGGAGATGTGGTTTGAATATCATCACTAAACTCGTTACGTGGACAATAGTCAACGATGAATATATTCTACCTCGCTTCTTAATTAATTAATTCGGTTCAAAGGGCCACAGCTGGTACTTTAGCCCTGTTAATTATATTATGTTTCGCTGAATTATATCACCCCGACTTTTTAACTTTTACCTTAAGACCCAGTAATTAATTGTATTTACTTTTAAACTTACCTCCTCAAGTCATAATTAGAAGAAATTTTGTTAAATTCAAGTTTATTTTACTTAAACATTTTTCAGGTTGTACCTTGTAGGGCCGTCTCAGATCTTGAATTATTATTAATAAATCTCTCTTTATGAATAGTTCTGCAAATAAGCTTAAGTAAGAATATAATTGTTTGCTTAAGCTGTTTGATAGCGAGATTTTAATTATTTATTTCATGAAACTGGAGTAGCAAATGCGCTTGCTGAATACCTAATGGTAACTGGTCACTATCGCCCATGGATATTTGTCATCAATGTATATATAACAAAAGCCTGCCTGAAGTAAATCTCAGTTAGTGTATGTAGCACTTGGAGGCTGAGATGGTCAATCAAAACTTTCCTAAAATTGAGTGTGACAGTAATCTGTCATAGGCAGAACAATTCTAAATTGTAGATTTTGAAAATTCTATTTTTCTATTCAAACACATTTGAATCAAAGTTAAGGCGACGAAGTTCTATTATCATAAGCTATGTGTAGAAAAAAAAGGGCCAATAAAACTTTAAAAGTTTTCTATCACTTTTGTGCAACGAATTGAACAATTACGTGAAACTACATGTTTTTAAACTGTTTATCGCTGCCGTTTTTAAACATAGTTTTCATTTGAGTCGTAGTCCGTAGTTTCGTACTAGCTTTTTGTCAGAAGATTTTAAATTTTTAATCGTGTATTTATTCACTTCGTAACATACGTTTAAAAGTGATATATGAGTTATAATCGAAAATCATATTAAAATATTTACTATACGGACATAGAAAGAATCAGTGCTTAAAATTTACATATTTTTCATTAATGTACTTAAAAAATATCAATGTACTCCATTTTATATCACATTGGTGGGTACGTATCTCTTCTTGCGACTGAAAAATGTGAAAAATACGTTAGTATTTTTTTTCAGTGCGAATATTCATTTTCTTTGAGTTGTTCATCGCCTTGTTACTAAGAAATATTTTCATTCTGCAAAATATTGCTGCAGTTTCGTGTAGGTAGAACGGTCAATATATTTCTCAAATTTAGGTTTTGCTTACAAAATACTGACAGAAAAAGGATTTCAAAATTTACTTTGCTTGTTTTATCACAAAAATATCACGAGTCAATGTTTATCGTTTACCTTTTTCTTAATAAAATATCGTTTTGTTAATAACAATAAAAAATATAGCTTACCCAGCAGCGTATTTATACGAACAGTGGTACAGGACCTAGTAGAAACACTTGTATAAGTTTTGTGTAGGTCCTTGTTCGAGTCCGGTCGTAACCTCTGTTCTTTTTCTATCATATGAGTATTTAAAATTAAAGATTTTTTTTCACCACCATCCACCATTTGTAAAAAAATAACGTAACTAAACTTATATGTTGGAAATTTCTCTTATTTTCAAGGACTTTATTAAACACTTGGACTGAATAGTAGACTAATCATTTTGAGAGTAATCTAATACATACGAAATGATACACTCATCCTTTTTTTTATAATGTTTTCTTTCTATAAAAGTAAATTAGAAGTTTTAGTCAACAAAAATGAAATCATACATGTTGCATCTGTACATTTGCAAACATTATCTCGACATGTGTAGTAGCGTAGCACATGCTACGGGCTCAGTCCGCGTTTCATATTACATTTTTTGTCGTATCAGTTCAGGTAAACATGCTTCTTTTATGCTTCGCTGGTTTGTTTTGAACTTTCATAAATGTGCTGGAGTTTCGCTACATACGAGTCACTATCATTCTTTGTTACAATACTCATGCAAACGTATTACAATTTCTCTTTTTATTCATTTATACCAGCTACCACTATTTCGCATACAATATCTATTTATCTCGATGTCATTTTTTCTTGTATTAATAAAGTTAATTATTTCAAATAAACGAATAAGAAAGCTTTAATACCGTGTTGACCTATTTTTTACATTCAAATATGCTTCAATTAAAATTGTACTGTTATCAAAGGTTAATCTGTAATAAAGTACAGAAAAAACATAACAAATAAGATTTAATCTGGCACATTAATATGATATCACGAGACTTTTTGCTTTTGAGGATTGGAAAACGAAAAAAGTAGGTACATGAACGATAATCAACTTTGCAATTCAATGTTTCATATCCCCTGGATTAAGACCCCTTTGCCGCCTGTCCTCGCCTGATTGGATAACAAATTTACACATTATCATCTTGTTTCTCATTAAAATAAACATTATTTTTGTGCGTATTACCTACATTGAGCATTGTTATGAATACAAATGCTAAAAACTCATATAATCCACATAGTATAATATATAATGTAGTTGTGTAATAGATACCTCTTAATGGTTTCTGGTACCTTATGGCTGTGAATTCTTTAGAAAGTTCTCAAAATATGCACTCTATCAATCTCATATAGCCAGTATAATTGACTATGGCCTAACTATATTCAGCCTGAGATAAAAATAATGCCCAGAGACGCGAGATTGTAGGTTTGACGAAGATGATTGTTAAGGACAGGTAGTATGATGGCAAGAACTTCAGATGGGGGCGGATGTGTCCATCTGTTTTTCAGTGCAGTGGAAGAGTAAGTATGCGAGCAATATACGAGTTAGTGAGGGCGTCGTTCATTCTTTGGAATTCGGGAAGGCGATAGCTTATTGTGGTTGCTATTTGAAGGAAAAGCAAGATTGTATCTGGCTTCATACTTCGGAATAAGTCCAAAAGGCGTTAAGCAACACGCCCACTAGTTCCTAACCCGATCCCAGATCATACATATATGTGCTATGTGAACGCTCGGGGGGTTTTACTAAGTGAGACTCACGTTACCCAATATTTTCCCGAAGAGGCTGGATATCCATTGAACATTTCCGCCTCAACAAAAGAGAAAAGGGCTTAAGAACGACTACATCAATTTTGTCAAGCCTTCAAATCAATCGATAATTTCCTATACTTGGTATAATACATAAAATAAAGAGTACCTCTTCACAATAAAAGTAAAGTTTCCGAACGAAATATTTATGTTTAATGTCTAAAAGCTCATGGAATGGCTATCACATGGAAATTTGTATTTTTTCAAAGATAACGTGGGAATCATGATTTAATGCACGATATGTGCAGCATGTGCAGCACGACACGTCCATCGGATGATATCGGCCTTTCCACCAAAATGCAATCCGTGGACAAACCGTGTAGGTTTTATCCTTGCAAAGCCTTTCTTCCATCTTAGTTAATAAGAATTACTTTTTTGATGAAGAAATGTATGCAAACGGGCAGGTAGACTACGAGATGTTAAGTAGTCGCTGCCGATGGGCATTCCCAAACAACCTCGCATCCGCGTCCATCCTTAAATAGAACTTGTGTTCTATTTGAGATTGGACGTGGTTGTCCATGGGCTGCAGTGACCACTTAACATCAGGTGGCCTGCATGCCCGTTTCTTACTCTTTCATAATAAAAAAAAAAAACTAAAAGTACGCTTCACGGTGTATTTAATGGCTTACAATAAGTCATGAGGAACACGATATTCAATGTGCCGAATATAATGACTCGCAGCAAGGTCGATGAGACATTTTAATTACTGAAACATCAAAGACATACTCTTCGCCCAGGTTCGCTCTTCATATATTGAGATTACCTACTCGAAAATTTCCATCGTAACTCCAATTAAAATGAAAATTCCCGTCGGGTTGCTACTGCGCTTATGAAAACGATTGTTCAAAGAAACAGTTAGAGGCTCTTAGGAAAGAAACTTAAAAGAACTTTATTAATAACGGTATTGTAATTTGCGATACACGATGTTTGCGTGTGTCACGTAATTAAAATCAAAGCGTTATCACAAAGATCACTTACGACTTTATTACTTGCGAAGTTCCTCGATTTTGGCAAACTTGATATATTTACAGTATTATAGTACAATCACATAATTTCCCATCGTTAGTAGTATTACCATAAATCGGATCTTTGTGGCGGAAGTGAAGAAATCTATGTAATAAGTCCATGGTACTTACGCTGTATAGTTTTTGTACATGTAACTGTGCCTGAGTGTTACGACAGACGTCTGCTTTATTACCAAAACAGAAATAGATCGTAACTATTACATTTATTATGTTTAATTATGTGTAGTGTAGATTTTATTTGTCCCCGTAGATAATCTTTCAGTATAATTGTCATATCATTGTGAATATGTTTATGAATATGTTTACTACCCATGCACTCATATTAAATCATTTCTCTATAGTGTATTTTATGAAAAACAATAAAAGCAATGTTAAATTCCACTCAATATACACGCTGTATCGGGAAACTCACCTTTGCCATAGTTGTGTGATATAAACGGATGTTATAAATTAAAATAATTATTCTACAAGAAACAACTTAATCGTATGGAAGTAATAACTAAAGAGCAATTACAGGCCAAATGTTCGGTTCAAACTTAATGGACAGAAAGTAGGTGCTAAACGGTAACGTAATTAACACTCAATTAATCACCTGAAGTAATTTATTCAATAACTCTTAACGAGTCCAGTCGAGGCTTCAATAAAGCATTCTCAAACACGCCTTTCACAAACCGTCCATGCCTTTCTATAGTTAGAAATAAAGATAGTCAGCAAAATGGCGATAAACAAACAATTTTTATTGGCAGTCCCTTTAACTTTATTAGTAAAAAATATCCAAATTGTAAATAAGTAGTGAAAAACAAAGATTGGACAGTAGAAGCAAACCAGTTTATCAAATTACCCAATATATTTTATCAAATACGAAATAGATTATGTCCATATCATGTCCACACGTTATTAAGCAGATCAAACATTCCAAGAAATACGCGTGTCAATTATCGCGGTCATAAAGCGTCCCACACATAATCCAAACAAGGGCCGAACTCCAGGAAATTGTTAATTTCATAAGAATTTGCTTGAATATTAAAGTTGCAGTGATGAATCCGCCATTTTATTAATCTTTGAATTAACATAAAATGTGAAAATAATTTTATATAATTACAATCATGTTCTTCATTATAATATTCTAAAAACGTTTCTATTACTTCTATCATCATTCTACAGTGAATGTCATTGTCACCTTTAAAGAACTATTAAAGTTGGGATAATTTAAATATACTTTTTGGTTGTTAAAAATTTTATTTCAAATTGCTTTTATTCCGAGTTGATTCTTAAAAAACTCTTTGTAAACGGCAATTAACTATTAACTACCATCTTTATCTTTAACCCCCTCCTGTCTAAGGCAGCTCATTTGAAGCTAGTTACATGATCATGTCTGGCGACACACTCAATTTTGTCTACAATTTTTGATATTTTAATTAGCGGATTTATGCTAACAACGTAAGAAAAAAATGGGGCGAAGTTTATTCTAAAGCTGAAATAGTGAGAGAAATATTTTGAAAATGTTGATTAGGTAATCATGGAATATTATGTTTATGATAATTTCTAAGTAAGGTTTATTTTTACGTGAAATTCACATTAAATTTGAACTACTTATTTTCAGAAAAAGCACGTACAATCTTTTCAATCTCGAATATATTTATAATCTACATATCAAATTTGAAATATTAAGAAGACATGCGGGGTAAAACTGCATGGAAATTAATAAATTTTTAGTACTTACATACACCTACGTGTCCTTCAAACGTGATTTATTCTGCGTATGACATCTTCAAAGCGAGTCATTTATTTTAAATCGTCGCTGACAGGATTAATCAGTTTTTCAATTTATTTTTGTATTAAAAGTCTAGTTTATGGATTCCTCATATTTTATTAGTGGGTATGTGTGCAGGTTACTCACACTACATACTATTTATCTCTTTTAAAATTAACATGACATTTATACAAAATCATATATTTCCTTATTGCAAAAAGATTATTAAGTTTTTAGTGCATTATTGTAAATAAACTTGGTAACATCGAAATAACTGAAAATCGTAACCCTAAATCCAAATCGTCCATTCTTGTCCAGCAATATTAGGATTTTTTGGGGCTGATAAGGTAATTTAGATTGATATCATATAAAGATTGAATCAAGACAGCAAAATATACTTAAGCATTCTTGGTACTTGAATACGCTCCGAGAAACAACTAGTACATACATACATTATGAGTAATAAGCCGATTGGGAATCAAAAGAAATTTGTGTTGATAATATGTTACTTCCGGGTATGAAATTACTAACATAATTCGAATATAATCACATCATTTCCCCTGAGAGGAGCCGGACCCGCGCTCTGGAGGAGATAACCGCCGATTGACGTGGGTCAACAAGGGATTACACGTTTCGAATAATTTTGAAACAGAATATAATGTTTCACGATAATTTGTTAATACTCCACTTTCATTACAATAAGTGCCTGCTTACAACAAATAAATATAGAACAATTTGATAGACGGTATAACTATTCTTAGAACGGGGAGGTACATCCGCCGCCCTTATAATCCGTCGTGAAGCAAATCTTGTATTTCGGGGGGAAAGGTGCGGTTACCGGCCACAATAACAAGCAAAGCAATTTAGTCTTAAACTTTAATCTTAGTCTGAAAGAGTATTAACACATTTAAGGACTACCTTGGATTGAACTTCAGTTCTATTTGTGTCTGATGTCTATGAGCCACAGTGCCCACTTATTATCATAGCACGCTCGCTTACCTATTCTTTTACACAAAAAAATAACATTCAAATCTCATTAGGATCTTGGATACAACACCATGGACACATGCAAGGATGATAACATGTCTGTCAGCTGGGAACCAAATGTACAATCATCTGCATGTCAAACAGGTATGGATGGTTAACAGGATGCTCGTTACGAACGACAAACAAACGAAGCGTTGTCTATATTTTATATTAGAAGATCTCAACACCTCAATTTTTAACCGACGTCACAAAATCAGGTTCTCAATTACTTAGTAATTCGAAGAGTTGAAAGAAATTAATCAACATCCCTAAGGATAGAAAATAGGCGAAGCAATTGAAATCTTTGGTATTGTTTTTTGCACAATCTTGTTTAGATTTTTACAAATTTAAAATTTGTACGAAGCTAAAAAAACAAGTTTATTAAAGTAATTAATTAATCCATTTCCTATAATTACCTCGCCCCAACTCTCTGACTCGATCTCACAGATTTTAATTACCCTTCAAGCAATTATTTCTCGAATATGTTTTGAGTTTAAAAACTTATCAAAGATACGTTTTTTTAACCGATTTATAAAAATATGGACAAGATTTTTATTTTTTATTTTATTATTATTATGAAAGAGTAAACGGGCATGCAGGCCACCTGATGTTAAGTGGTCACTGCAGCCCATGGACAACCACGTCCAATCTCAAATAGAAGAGAAGTTCTATTTACGGATGGACGCGGATGCGTTCAATTCTTAAATGATGCTATGCGTTTATATAGCCGGCAACCACACCTCTTCAATCGAAAAACAAGTAATGCTTTACGGCGGATTATGAGGGCAGCGGTAATACCTCTCCGGTCGGTATGGTTCTTCCAGCTTTAAAATTTATATTACATATTAATTAATAGTATAATATTTGCTTACAATTAAGGTATAATAGAAGCAATTCAGCGTACTCCGAAGCCTTAATTTATATTACATATTAATTAATAGTATAATATTTGCTTACAATTAAGGTTTAATAGAAGCAATTCAGCGTACTCCGAAGCCTTTACCAAAACACACAAGCCTGCGGAGTTACGTCACGTTGTTTAAAAGTCTATTAGCGATGTTTGCTGTATTCCTAATCTGCCGGCGAGTTTCCGCATATTTGAGAAACGTTATCACGTCCACAAATTACACATACGCATTAAAGTCAAACATAGCTGTATTCTGGTATCAAGGGCGTGGTAAAGACGATATTTTTTACTAAATAACGGGTACTCACGATTAACGACTTTTAACTAGTTGCATGGTTCATGATAACGGATAAACTGTTTAAAGAGCTAAACAGCCACGCAACTGGTTCAAAATATCAGCAATTAGAAAGCGTTAATCGTGAGTACCCGTTATATAGTAAAGTATACAAAATACGAGATGATATTCGTTTAAAAACGTAAAGATATATTTTTTAAGCGATAGATCGTAGAACATAGTTCGAACGAGGTGGTGGAGCAAATCTTGCAAGGCAATTCTTGAGTTTCGGTTCAGTAGGTATGGTTGCCGGTTATACTTAATAATGAACCGATCGGCTCTCAATTCTCAAGGAATGCATCTATGCAAGACATCAGATAGGATTTGAGTCTTGTTTTAGGTTGAACGTGGTTGTCCATGGGTTGTAGACAACATTTAACATCAGGTGGTTTACACGGTCGTTTGCTACAATTCCAATATAAAAAATTAAAAAATTACAAATAGACAGTCTATATGATATTAAGGAGTCTCTTCCGCCTACGGATATGTGCAACCAATTGCATTAATAAAAAGAAGTGCATTTAGAAGTCAATATCAGATGCGTTGTCACTCTTGAGGACTAACGTAAAATACATAAACTCCGCGATGAGATTAGTTAAAATCATTACATAATTTTTCACATATAAATTCCTTCACGTCAAAAATGGGCGTGGCCACGTGCTTATAAAAACTTATCTGCCATGAGAAATACCTATAATTTCTTAACATAAATGAAATTAAACAAAATTACCTTAACGAATACTTAAACGCAGACATCTTCCGTAAACACGTTTAAGTACACTATGAGTTATTATATTAACGCATCTACAAACATAATTTACGCGGAATATGTAATTTTAACGAACCAGATAGTAAATCTTAAAAGTGCGGCGTAATTTTAACTTTCGCACACATTACAATGTGCCATAAAAATACCTTTATAGCCTCTTTATTCTTGGTAACAGCCTTCACAGGAGTTTGCTGTTGGAACGTCGTAGGTTCTTAAATCTTTATAAGGCTTTTGATTACGTCAACCGTTTAGATATTTGTTATTATTATAAATTATGATTTTAAAATCTATTTGAAACACAATGATACGATTATTTTTTTAAATTGAATTCAATAAAACAATTTATTAACATAAGTCGCAAACATTAATAACTACGGCATCTTACAAGGGTTATATTTCGCACCACTAGTTTTGTGTCTATTAGAACGTCAAGGTGTTCATTTAAATACAACTATTCTTCTATGAACATTTTATTAAAGTAAAAATGAAGAACATTTGGGTTCAGCTTTCGACTTACTAGCATACAACCTGGATATGCGTATCCATATTTGTCTTCAGGGGTAGCAATACATTTGTGATAGATTTTGGATTGGATCCCCTGTGCTATATAGTTTTTTACGGATGTCCATGGGCAAAAGTCACCACTTGATTGAGGATTCAACAGGTGCATTGCAACTTCGTTCACTACCCCAATTTAACACTTTCCCTGAGTCGTACAACACTGTTGTGTGTCACTTGTAGGCTTGTGTACACCCGTGTTGTACATAAAAATCTCAATGAATTACGGGCGAACACAAGTGCTGTGTTTACGTCGACGTAGATGCTACACTGATTTTGGCGCATCTCTGGTCTAGACAAAAGAGCTCCAGTTTAGTGCTAACTCCCACAATCCCGACTCATATATAACATGAGCGTTGCATTCAAAGCGTTAATATAAAAAGTGACTTTAAACTTTCATAGACATGTATTTCAACTGCAAACAAGCCACGTTCACGTCTAAAAAGATGTAAAAAATTAAGAAGAAACGTGAAATTTCACTTTCAAAGCATCGAGGTAATTCACGAGAGCGTCTGAACTCTTGCTAAGGTCACCGTAATGTTATTTTCACACTTTTCTCCAAAAACCGTTGGCAGAGCGCCAGTATTGTGGCTTGTACGCTTATTGTACTGGATTATGGTAAAAAGATAAGAAAAAAGTTAAAACAAGCAAATTAAGAGCTCATTTGGTCGTGCTAAATCGTAAAACAAATCGTAAAGGTTAGTGAGTTAATTAGCGATAATTGCCAAAGAACTTTATTGGCTTATATAATACTTTGTATATAACTGATGTATTTTTAATTATATAAGATCCGATTCGACCACAATCAAACAGATCTTAATCCAAGAGTAAATTACGAGTTATGTCAGAATAAGTCTTATTTCAATTGAAACATCTACAACACTAAGATATTTCTTCAGGTATTAGTATGAGTTAATTATTTATACCACGAAAGTGTCTTTAGAAAAATCTTACACTTTTAGATGGTACTTCGAAATTACTAATTATTTACCCTCGGATTAAACCTTGTTCGAATGTCGTCAAATCGGACCGTAATTGACGCTGGTAGTTAATTATTTATACTAGGGACATCGTCGGAGTAAAAAGTTAATCTGACATGGGCGACAGCGATTTGCTATTATAGTGTTTAGTTAATCTGATACAACGACTCATAGCATGTAATTAGACATTACGTCGACACAAAAAATATGACTTGATAAAAAGATAAATGCTGTCAGAAATTATAAATATATCTTAATTGTCGTATTTTTACCTATTACTTTAAGTCTAGATTTAAATTATGATTCCTTAAGCTATGCTTAGGTCTTCTTCTTTCGTGTCCGCATGACTGGTTATTAAAGGGTAGTGCAGTTAAGGAGTTAATTCGAGAGAATAAGGGATGAAGGGAGTTAAAGGATAAGTGGGAGTAAGTCATGCCGTAGTGGAAAGATTGTCCAGGGTGCGCCGGGCGAACATGTGACGTCGCGCCACTCGAGGAGGCTCTTTCCACGAACCCCCGTAGGAACATACTTAGGTAACAGAATAGGAGTTATTTAAATCCAAGATTAATTAATTACTCGGAGATTTTCATTTCTTTGGTCGGATTTTGATTAAATAATGTAATATATCATAGTTGCTTGTCATTAACTCTTAAATTAATAAATTAACGAACGAAATGCCATGAATTAAAAACATGCTAATTATTTCCGGGCCTCAAACCAAAAGGGTCCTACATTTTTTTTACAATAATTAAATTTTACCTTTAGCTCTCATTTTTTTCATAATTATAAGTAAACTACTTTTGAAGAAACCGATAAAAAAATTTATAGAACAAAAGGTGGTAGAGCCGTTAGAGCTCGCCCGGGGCGACACCACCGCCACCCTCATAAGCAACATGTTCTTCATATATATTGTTTCGGTTGGGGAGATGTGGTTACCGGATACACATTATTGGAAGCGACCATCTTAGTCCTCAAGAGTAGGAACGCATCTGCGTCCATCCTTAACTAGAACTTCTGTTTTATTTAAGACTGGACGTGGTTTATCCATTGGCTGCAGTGACCACTTAGCATCAGGTAGCCTGCATGCCCGTTTCTTACTCTTTCAATATAAAAAGGTAAAATGCAAAAAAACTTATTTAATTATTGTATTTTCTGAATAGTAAATTTTTCATCTACCATCTTTATGGCTTGTAGAAGGCGATATGTTTTTCTTATACAATTATATAATAAACACGACCAAACGTTAACAATAGTACAACAATGACATTAAACTACTTCTCGGGACGTTTGAAAAACCAAGGACCGCAGAGATTTGAACACAATGGGTGATTATTA
The DNA here is from genome assembly GCA_018251015.1 of Phocides pigmalion okeechobee. NCBI lineage: Eukaryota > Metazoa > Arthropoda > Insecta > Lepidoptera > Hesperiidae > Phocides > Phocides pigmalion. Next base: position 15,463 of record DWON01002007.1, read on the forward strand.
CGGATAGGTAATGCCATTAGCATTATTATTTTATCATTGTTTACAACGAAATTACTTATGGATTGAATACTGAAGTTATAAATCTTGTAAAATTTTAACCTTAAATGGGTTGTATCCATTATTTTAGAAAACAGTCATTCTAAACTAGTAGTTAGGTAATTGATGTTAGTTTTATGGATATTATGGTCTGAAACGACTACAGCTTCATTTGCTCCATCAATTTAAGATAATATTTGAAAATGATATTTTTAAAAATTGAAAAGATGTATATAGGAGTTTCTCTCCAGTCTCTTCCGAACTACGAAACACATTACGGGTCGTAGGTGGTTTGTTGACGCTCAAAGAGTTCTGTAAAGAATCAACTTTGAATAAAAAATGTATATTTTGATTTCTATTTCGGGTTTTAGTAGTTACTGTATATCTATCGTTATGCATAATTTAATTTATTTATTGATAAATTTTATGCCGGCTACACGCGAGGCTGAAGCGAGGCAACCATCCTAGTCCTCAGGAGTAGAAACATAACATCGTTCGAGCTCAGATAGGATTTCAGTCGTGTACGTGGATGACTATGGGCTACGACTACTTAACATCAGGTGGTTTGCATGCTCGTTTGCTACTCTTCTCACATAAAAATAAATTTTAAAGTTTGAATTAAGAGTCAATGCACTGGCACCACCGGTATCTGACGAGATTATAAAAAGGTATTTGAAGGGTATTTCATGTTACTTGGCAGTGAGCCACGACAGCAATCTGAAGTAGAAGGAAGGTACTACACCTTGAATGAAGGTACTACGTTGTGTAAGTGTATATTAATTAGTGATGTAGTGTATATTAATAAAATATACTGAATATAATTGGAAGGTTTCTTACATTAATTTCTAGCAATGATCCTTAATTAACAGGTGTACAAACAAAGCCGAGAGCAATACATAACAATGCATATATTTTCGAAATAAGTTTAAAAGTCCTCTTACGTCATAATACAAATCAGCATCACACACACACACACAGAGACACACACACACATCGCCCGTTTGCGACGACATTTTAAACACCTCGATTTTACAGGAGAAGAATTTGGAGAAAAGCCGATGCCGGCTAAAATTAAACGAGGGGATCATCTTGATCCTCGTGAGTAGCAACACACGAAGGCTTAACCTCACATGGCCTCAACACTCAATTACTACTCTATGTTACATAATATATCATTAAACCTCCGTATAGTAACTAATATAAAGGGCAGCCGCAAACTGTATGTAATATGCAGTTCAGTGGTTAACTAATTAAATTTAAATTGAGTCGTTATAGCTGGCGCAGCGGTCAGTTTAATTAAAACTCTCAATTGGGTTTTTAATTACTTTTCTAACTGGATTACATTCTTATTTGATAACATCGAGTGAACAAAACTATGATAATATATGTGCCTTTTTAGGGGTTTTTTTTTGCATAATGGCCAAAGGTAAGTTTTGAAAATTATTTATATATCATTATTGTAACTATTTCCAAATATATATTATGTTAGTGTATGTATGTTATCAACGATTTTAAAATGGTACCGAGTATTTTTTTTCTGGTGGCTTTTTTCTCCCGGTCAACAGCTCTTAAATCCTAAGTACTGATTTTACATTGTACCCTTGACATTTATTAAGTGTATGTAAATACCTTATAATGAAATAAAATTTTTGAATTTGAATTTAGTACTAGGTAGACGAAATATATCCCAGATAAAGAGTTGTTCTGTAAACCGTTGTGTCTGTAATTATGAACTGAAATAATGACCATACATATTATGAACTAATAGATAAAAGAAAAAAATCTCTTATTTAAGTCTGTAGTTTCCAAGATAGTTTCCAAGATATCTGTTTATAAGTGATCAAAACTCCTTCCTTCTTGCCTGAAAAGACATGTTTTTGATTTTCTTTTGCCGCCTCCAAAATAAAATACCTGAAGAGATTCTGACAGTTTACTAGTGTGAAAAAAGCGTTCTATAAAGAATTTATTTGAAATAAAAATATTTTAATTTAGATTTTTGACTTTTTGATACAATATATTTTCTACTTTCAGAACTTAATTCCAATTATACAACCCATCACTATGCATGGTCCAACACACAGCATTTTTTCTTTGCGATCGTAACGATATGCGAGTTAAGGTATGCTTTGTACAATGTGAAATTATTAAAACCGATTTAATTATAAATAAACTCAACCGTGCCGGTTAATATTTGCGGTTAACTGTGAATAAATAATTAACCGGGTTAGTGCACAAACAGTAAATTTGTTTTCGTGAGCGGTCACATTAACTTCGTGTTTATACACTTGACAGCCTACCAAGCCTACGTTTTACAACTAGAATCATAATTTACAAATTGACCCACAAATGTAGGAAAATAAAGTGTAGTAAATATCGAAATTTATTAAAGTGTCCCAGTGCGATTTAAAAGTAGTATTTTCTAAAAAAAAAATATTTGAGAAGAGTAGCAAACGGGCATGCAAACCACCTAATGTTTTTTTCTGTACGACTAGCTGTGCCCGCGGCGAGGGTTTTAATGCGGCATAACCCACATTAAAATTCTCGACTTTGCTTACTTTCTTTCCAAAATAGTTTTCTACTTCAGTTTTTAAATTATAATAACTTTTAAACTAATAGAGTAGATAGATTTTAAGGAAATAAAGACTAAGCGTTGACTAAAACCCCTTGTATTCTATTTCGTACTTTTGGTTTGATGCGATTACAAACACACAAAGAGACGAAAATTTTAAAAATGATAAAAAATCTATTATTGCTCATTCTCAGTGTCCCAAGTTATTATTTCTACAAATATATTTATGGACTAGCTAATTCATGCGACTTTGCATGCGTGGTGGAAGCAAGATGCATTGAAATGAATATTTCTTAAGTATTTTTCTAAATGTTTAAGTAAAGTAATTGAAAGCCATTGAAAAGTTTATGCGTGCTAAGTGCGCAACGAAAGACTACTATCAATATTTTTTTAGAAGAACAGCAATTTGGTTCGAAGGACATCTGAAGCTAAGTGATCGCAGGAACCTATCCATTAATGGACGCGAATATCCATAAATGTATCGGTTGCAGCGATCATTTCACGGAAATCCAATCACAAACAGGAATTTACAGGTGGTAGAACTGAAGTTCAATCGGGATAGTTTAACAGAGACCCTCATGATTCGCCGTCAAGCAGCAATAATATGCTTCGATTGGAGAGGTGCGGCTTTATTTAAAATCGAGGCATCTCCGGTCTCGGGAGTAGCAACGCATCTATGCGTCACGTCATCCAGGACTTGAATCTTGTTTGATAATTGTATATGAACTGCGTATTCCATTTAACATCAGATGGTCGGCACGCAAACTATAATAAATTTCAAAGTCATCGTTTCATACGATTTTGTTATCATTTAAGAAACAATTTCAAAACGTTAATAACTTATTCATTTATTCATTTCAATGCATTACTACATCGCAATTGTTTCCAACTTCAATTGAATGGCAAACCACTTGCAGTCTACCGCCAATAGTACTGCAAATTTCTTATAGTTACATTTTATTATATAACGGATACTCACGATTAACGCTTATAATTGCCGATATTTTGAAAATTGGCTAAATATCGGCAAAGCGTTAAACGTGAGCACGCGTTATATAATAAATTTATAAATTCCGCGATGTAATTAGTTAAAAATCGTATATTCCTATAGTTATTTAGCTTTTATACAAATCGCAAATTAAATTCTAACTAGCATTGGTCATCATCAAACCGTGACTGATGTACTGATGGGCATGAATCTCCTTCAAAATGATGGCAAGGTCATGGTCCACCGCACTAGCTGAGTGCGGACTTGCTACGACTTAACTTGCTTACCTGCTTGCGGAGTTGCAAAACTTCTCACACATTTAAAAACTTTATGGAAATCTCTTAAGCATGCAGGTTTCCTCACCACGTTTTTTAATGTAAACTAAGTGAAAAGGCAGACAGACCACCTGATGGATAGCTGTCACCATTTGTTGCTTATGAATTTTTCAAACATCAGAGCAGCTGCTAGCATCGCCGGCTTTGAAAAAGCGCTCTCATTATATCTTTTTTTAAGAACTCCAAGGGATAGAGTCGAGGAGATATCTCAGATACCCCGGGGGATACCCTGTTCCAAATGGTACACGTACGTGGTAGGAACGAATGCAGGAGACAGCTCGTTACACATCTTGTACGACCGTGGAAGGACAGGACCGTCACGAATCCAGTTGATGTGGATGGAACCTCAACCTCCGGTATGCAATGGAGTCAAAATGACATGGACTTGACGCTGTTTTCCTTTACCATTTAAGATAGTAATAATTTATTTGTAATACGTATGAAATGAAAGACTACACTAAATGCAAATTGAAAAATACTATTTTTTATTGTTTAATTTAATTTTATAATTAAAACTTAATCTAAACATAACATGGAAAGTTTTAAAACTAATTATAATAAAAACCTAATCTAAACAATCTACATGGGAGTCCGTACTCATGTAGACGATACTAAGAAAACTAGCTAAATTCCAGCGCTATTTTAGGTGAGAAGATTAGCAAAAGAGCATGCAAACCACCTGATATTAAGTAATCGCAGCCCATAGACATCTAACAACACAAACACGTACAACCACAAACACGACTGAAATCCTATCTAAGCTCGAACCTAGATACGATGCTACTCCTGAGGACTAAGATGTTCGCCTCGCTTCAAAGTGTATCCAACCGAAACACAGTAAGTGATTCTTTACGGCAGATTATGAGGGCGGCGGTGGTGCCTCTTCGGTCGAACTATGGTTCTACCTTTAAAATAGCAAAAGCATTGATAGCATTGATTGCAGAATTGAAATTGGTTAGTAGCAATTACTCCTCTCTGTACGAGATATGAAATAGTCATCGTTTTAAGACAAAATATTCGATAATATACACAATTAAGAAGTACGATTATTTGAACAATTGTGTTAGTTCACACAAAACTGTCATTACGCGTCTGGAATTCAATGAGTACTTAGTAATCTCACGCTGTGATACATACGGAAAATCCTTGAAATATTTTAATAACATCCAAAATTAGACGCCACTAAAAGTATTTTTTGTCATAACCTCTTTATGATGGTTTATTAGGAAAATTTATTGATACAAATAGACAAAATTGAGATCCGTCTATAGTTTCTTAGTTTCTATGTTATAAATCAAATAAATACAAAGCATGTATTTTAGTGTTTTAACTACGTTTCTCTTTTTTTCCATTTAAAAAAAAATAATGTAGATCAAGATTTAGTACAAAATTCTAAACGTTTGATATTCCGCAGCGATGCCGTAAATATACATTTTGTATATAAATTATGGTCAGTAGGTACTCGGTTTATTGTTTTTGGCGAAATGCGGTCAGCCGCCCACTCGCTTTGTCATAAGCCACTTGAATATTGATTTTACTTTAGCAATATGGGCATAATTTCAAATTTTACAGTATGATGTGATATATGATCACAATAAATGGCTATAGAGCAGCCATGACCGATATGAATTTCGATCGGTTTCTATATTGTTTTGCCTCATGTTAAAAGGCTCGAGTTCGAATCTTAGACACGCAACATTTCGATTCTTCGATTACTCTATCAAAGTAGACGACGTAACGCCTTGAAGGCCCGTGTCTTATTTCTTAAACTAAACTGTTTTATACATAGTTTCGTTTTATTAGAGATCAAATTTATAACACCGTGACAAGTGTAAAAAATAAAATCCAAACAGTAACCACCGCACTTAGTTCGGTTAGTTTCGCCTTACATTTTCCATCCAGCCAATCATCCATCCATCAGGCTTTGCGCGTCCACTGCTGGACATAGGCCTCCCTCAGGTGCCGCCAATGATCGGTTCTGTGCCTGCATCCTGCGGTTAACCGCCATCCTTATCAGGTCGTCGGTCCACCTGGTTGGGGGACGCCCTGTACTCCTAGACGTGGTCGCCACCAGAGGACCTTTCTGCCATATGATGCCATTCGATAACGGGACACACTATCAATAAAGAAAACAAAATTTTGAATCTGGACTAATCAAAATTTTCAAAGGCGACGTTTTGAGTGAAATAAGTTTTGAATCAGCTTATAATTGAAAATGATATTCTGCGACTGACCACCAAAGTAACTATGTTACTGTTAAAAATAACTCTCTATGTACAAAAACTTTGTCCAGTAAGTACATGTTTAAAACAAACTTCGTAGTTAGTTTCCAATTCGAATAAACTGAACTTCAGTCCGGCGGTAGACTCCAACAGATACTGGACTATTCAATAAAATCTCGAGACTTAAAACTTCGTTTATAAGATCAATATTATAAGAATATTGAGAGAACATAGCACATATAGAAATATAGGGGGCGCTTCGGGCTACAGAAGCGATACTGCATGGATTTAACCAAATATAAAGTTAGCGACTTATTCAATTTAACCATCACGACAATTATCATCACGCAAATCACAATCATAATAGCAATTACATGGCTATATGACAAAAGAATGAGCCAGGAACAGAGAGCTGTCCGTGTACCGCGACGCATCCGAATATAATGCTTAACCAGCTAGAACTACAGTCCCTTTTTATAATAAGTTCAGGTAAAA